>JAKSZT010008315.1:9747-156592 GCA_026826555.1 Tolypeutes matacus | reverse complement strand
TGCGCGGGCAAGGCCACAGCAAGGCCTGCAGTTTGTAGATACTGCATACAACAAAGCTTCTAGAGCTTATAAATGAATTCAGTAAAGTCACACGTTCTAAGATCAATGCACAAAAATGAGTAGCATTTCTGTACACAAATAATGAGCAATCTGAGGTGGAAATCAAGAAAAAAATCTCATTTACAATAGCAGCTAAGAGAATCAAATAGCTAGGAATAAATTTAACTACAGATGTAAATGAGTTGTATGCAGAACACTACACAACACTGTTAAAGGAAATCAAAGAAAACCTCAATAAATGAAAGAATATTCCCTGTAAATAGAAGGCAAGACTAAACATCATTCAGATGTATATCCTACCCAAAATGATCTACAGATTTAATGCAATTCCAATAAAAATCAAGACAGCATTTTTTACTGAATTGGAAAAACTAACTATGAAATTTGTTTGGAAGGGCACCAGACCCTGAATAGCCAAAGACATATTGAAAAAGAAAAATGAAATTCGAGGAATCACACTATCTGACTGTATAATATACTAAAAAGTTACATGATCAAAACTGCATGGTATAGGCACAAGGATAGATATACCTACCAATGCAATCAAATTTTGAGTTCTGATATAGACCCTCACATATACAGACATTTGATATTCATCAAGACCAGCAAGTCCACTCAACTAGGAGAGAATGGCCTCTTCAACAAATGGTGCTTGGAGAACTGGATATCCATATCCAAAAGAATGAGACAGGAGCACCATCTCCCACCTTACACAAAAATCTACTCAAGATGGGATAAAGATTCAATATAAGAGCCAAGACCATAGAGACCTTGGAAGATAATGTAGGGAAGCAACTATAGGACCTTGTAATAGGAATTTGTTTTATGAACTTCACACCCAAATCATGAGCAGGGAAAGAAAATTAGATAAATGTGATCTCCTCAAAATTAAAAACTTTTGCACCTCAAAGGAGTTTGTCAAGAAAGTGAAAAGACAGCCTATCCAGTGGGAGAAAATATTTGGAAACCATATAGGTGATAGGAGCCTAATATCCAGCATATATAAAGAAATCCTATATCTCAAAAATAAAAAGACAAACAACCCATTTGAAAAATGGGCAAGTGATTTGAACAGACACTTCTCCAAAGAAGAAATACAAATCACTAAAAAGCACATGAAAAGATGCTCAATATCACTGGTTATTTGAGAAAGGCAAATCAAAACTACAATGAGATACCGTCATATATCCATTAGACTGCCAGCCATTAAAAAAACAGAGGCTTACAAGTGTTGGAGAAGATGTGTTGGAAGGGGAACACTCATTCAGTGCTGGTGGGAATGTAGATTGGTGCAGCCTTTGTGGAGGACAGTTTGGTAGTTCCTAAAAAAGCTACCTAAAGATTTGCCATATGATTCAACAATTCCACTGCTGGGTATATACCAAGAAGAAGTGAAAGCAATAACACTAACCGATATATGCACACCAATATTCATAATGGCATTATTCACTATTGCCAAAAGTTGGAATCAACCCAAATGCTCATCAATAGATGAATGGATAAACAAAATGCAGTATATACATACAATGGAATATTACTTAGCTGTAAGAAGGGCTAACATGGATGAATCTTGAAGACCTTATGTTGAGTGAAGCAAGCCAGACACTGAAGGACAAATATTACATAACCTCTCTGATATGAATTAAGCAAATCAAGCAGACTCAGAGAGTGTGAGCCTGAAACATAGGTTTAGAGGAAATAGATAGGGAGAAGAAGATTGTTGGCCAAAGCCCATATGGGCGAAATCTATGATAAGGTAGAAGTGATTAGTTGTATAATGAAGGGATATGACAGGTGTGTAGTGATACTATTAGCCTGGTTGCCCATAGGTATGTTTTCTGAATAGACAGAGGCCCCCACAGTAGCTAACAAAATATTATGTTTCTCTTAGGGAATTAGTGCTCCTTTCTAAAGTAAGATGGCAAAAAGCTCTGGATTATACAAGCCTTGCCCTATAAATGAAAACAGACCACAAACCAAGCCCTTGATCTCAAGGCTTACATTTGCAAACCTTATCCCAGTAATAATGAAATTAAGCTTAAGTATAATTAATGCCTAAGTGTTGCCTCCTTGTCTTTCAAATATGGCCTCTCTCTAAGGCAACCTGCAAAAAACTCATAACCTTCCACACATCATGGGAAATAACTCCCAGCGATGACCATCCCTAACTACAAGGGATTATTATCATACCTTAATGAGTGATGTATTTGGAGAAAGAATTTAACCAAAAGGGGTAAAGGCTAAATAAAATACAGTTTTTATGTCTAAGAGATTTCAAATTGAATCGGGATGTCCTTCAAGAGATCACAACTATCAGATCTCAGCCAGACATCACAAACTGCCACAGTAATAAAAATCTCAAACCAAAGTGCTCCTAAAGGTCCACAGGGATGTTCAGACACCATAGACAATCCATTTGGCCTCTTGAAATCAACACCCCCTCAGTAGGCCCTATCTAGGAATATATATAAATCTATTTCCTCAATATAGCATATTATAGTTATTTATAAATTCCTTAATCACAATTGGTCTATACCTTTTATATTAACCTATTATTTTCAACTTAACTATTAAGTATAGTCCTCACAGATTAATAGACTTCAGATTGTTCATATGCTTCTCAAACCCTGAAATATATCAGATTTGTGGTTAACAGACCAATCACAAATAAAGAGGATCAGTCACCAAAACCCTGCCAACAAAGGAAAGACTGGGGCCAGATGATTTCACAGATAAACCCTGCCAATCATTGAAGAAGTATTCATTTCAAATTCTGCTCAAACTCTTCCAAAAAATTGGAGAGGAAGGAACACTACTTAACTCATTCTATGAGGCCAGCATCATCCTAGTACCAAATCTGTGTAAAGATACTACATGAAAAAAACATTATAAAAAGAAAGAAAGAAAAAAACATTATAAACCAATTTCTCTTATGAATATTGATGCAAAAATCCTCAACAAACTACTTGAAAATCAAATCCAACATCACATTGAAATAATTGTACAACTTGATCAAGTGGGTTTTATCCCCGGTGTGCAGGAGTTGTTCAACAGAAGAAAAGCAATTAACATTATATTCCACATTAACAAGTCAAAGGAGAAAAACTACATGATCATCGCTATTGAAGCAGAAAAGCATTTGACAAAATCCAGCATGTTTTTTTGATAAAAGATTGGAATAAAGGGAAGCTTTCTTAACAGGATAAAGGACAAATAGCAAAAACAGACTGCTTACATCATATTATGGTGAAAGGCTTAAAGTTTTCCCTTTAACATTGGAGATAAAACAGGGATGCCCACTCTCACCAGTGTTATTTAACATTGTGGTAGAAATTCTAGGTAGAACAGTTAGGTAAGGAAAATAAATAATTGGTTTGAACTCCTGTGTTATTCAAATATATATTTAAGCATATGTAATTTTAAGTAAAATAACTAATTTATGATAATCTCAAGGACCTAGATAATCAATGCACTGTTGGAAAATCATTTTAGGAGTTGAATTTTAAATTAAGATCAAAATCACATTTAGTACTAAAGGGTTGTAACAACACCATTTTCAAAGAAATTTTAAATGTAAGATTTTCTTGTTATTGTTGTATTAAATTATAAATTTTGATTATCTTGAGATCTAAGATTTTTAATGATAATTTTGCTTAATGAAATAATTTTCTTTTTCTCTGTATAGTGGAAACTGGAAATAACTATTTGTTAGAGGGTGAAATTCATCTATGTTACATTTGCCTTTGACCATATGTAAACATGTAAGTGACACAAACAAAATAAGAAAGCTTAATTCCTGTTTAATATCCAGTGTAGGGTTAATCCCAGCCACATACCTCTTGATCAATCTGGATACTCCTTAAATGTTTGACTGTTTATAACTATTTAAAAATATAACTTCAATATGTATAATTCATGCACTTATATGCTTAGTTACACCTAGTAATCTCACACAGCAGTTTGGGAGGCTGAACTTTATAAGGCATTTTTGCTTCTAGAGCAAATCATTTATCGATCCATTGGGTTCATTGAGTAATATTATCTAAGCATTTTGTGCTCTGTATAATAATTTTCTTTGAATAGGTTCATTATTTCAAAGGTATCACTGAAAAGAGCTTTCTCTCAAATGGACACAGATCTCTTAGTCTTTAAGAAAAGAAAAGGATAATAATAGTAACAATGAATCTCAGCAATTCCTATTTAAATATTTCTAATGGAAAAAACTTGCA
The DNA here is from genome assembly GCA_026826555.1 of Tolypeutes matacus. Classification (NCBI taxonomy): domain Eukaryota; kingdom Metazoa; phylum Chordata; class Mammalia; order Cingulata; family Chlamyphoridae; genus Tolypeutes; species Tolypeutes matacus. The sequence continues at coordinate 152,303 of JAKSZT010008315.1, read as the reverse complement.
TCATTTATATTTTATCTGAGTTAAGAAATATGGAAGAATTTCTACCAGGTAAAAGAAATGAGGGGTGAGTGGTAGTGTAGAGAAACCATAGCAACTGATTTTGCATTTTATTTTCTAAACATAATTTTAATTTGACATTTCTTTCATAAACATTTGATATTTAAGTTTGTAATATATCATCTGTGTTTGCAGTATGTATACATATATCATGCACACCTTGTTTTAACTGCAAACAACCATTCTGTACATTGTTTCACATTTTTCAAAAAAAATTGATTGTATTTACCTTTTACGGAAAAGTACGTCTAAAACTCTGTTCTTATGGTTTTGTGAATTTTTTAACTTTCTTTATACATGCCAAATAGTTAATGTTAGGTGAAAACACACTCATACGTAAGTATAAAAAGAAAGTCATCCTTTAAGGAAAGCTGTTGTGATTTCTTTCTGTGTTGTTTATCTTTTTGTACCATTGATAACTGAGTTTTAAATTTTCTGCTTGTGGATTTTAAATTGCTTTTTATATTCTTTTTTTAATATTTACAATCAATCCTTTCTTCTATGTGCCATTCTATATGATACACATATCTACATTATATTTTCTCTGTGAGGAAAAATAGAACATAAAGACAATTTAAACAAAAAACAAAGATATTAGTTTTTAAAGTAGCAGCAAGATATGTACATAAGTATCAGTTGCAGACTTTCAAGTAAATTAATGCTTTTTGTAAATAATCATAAATATTCTGATGATGTGGGCTATTATGGTATAATAAAATGTAATTAGAAAATAAAACAAGATTAAATGAGAGCATATAAGAATTAGAAACCCCATATTGTCAAATATTTAAGTTTTAAGGGGAAAATTGCATATATGTGCAAATATATCTGTTTTTGCAGTCACATGCAGACATTATTAACTATGCATTATTTATATTACATAAGCTAAATTTAATTTGTTCAAAATTTGTATTTAATTTATATTAAGGTATGCTTTTTGATAATAAAATATATTAACATTCATATATAAAGGAAAGATGAACAATGTTTCTTAGTAAGGTACTGAGCATGAATATTACTAGAAACATAATAGTTGCATTGTATGGTTTTATTAATAATTCTAATAAGTGAAATTTGTAATTAAAATAGGGCTAACACAATTCATCATCAACCAATCCCAAAATATTTTCCAAGTGTTCCTCATCACTAGGCTCCTAGTTTTTTTTTTATCTTAACCTCTTTTGGTTTCATTTGCTTCAGAAAGAGCCTTGTAAAAAGAAGAGATGGACATTGACAATCTCACTACCATAAATGAATTCATCCTCATAGGGCTCTCTGATCTCCCAGAGATGCGCTACTCTATCTTTGTGGTTTTGCTCTCATCTATCTGGTCACCTTGAAGGGAAACGGTACCATACTCCTCCCATTGAGATTGAGAAAAAGCTGCGCAGACCCATGAATTACTTCTTGGCAAATCTGTCCCTCTTAGACATATTCTGCCCATCAGCTACTGTTCCCAAGATTCTTGAGAACCTCCTGACTGAGAAGCAAAGCATTTCTTTTATTGGGTGTGTTTTGCAGCTTTATTTCCTGGTAGCCCTGGCAGGGACCGAGGTCTTCCTTCTGGCTGTCATGGCTTTTGGTCGGTAAGTGGCCATATGTTCCCCCCCCTCGTTACACCCTTATTATGACCAAGGTACACTGTGCCCAGCTGACGGCTGTAACCTGGGCAGCAGGGTTTCTTAATTCCCTTGTGCATACACTGTTGATATTCCACCTGTCTTTGTGTAAGTCCAATCAGGTTAACCGATATTATTGTGATATCCCTCCAGTGGTGGCGCTTTCCTGCTCTTCCACATCTGTTGCAGAGATGGTTCTTTTAGTGTTTGCAGGTTTCTTAGGGATCAGTGCTTGTCTTATCACCTTTATTTCTTATATCTACATCATGTCCACCATCCTGAAGATCCCGTCATCTGAAGGGAAACTCAAAGCCTTCCCCACATGCACTTCCCACCTCCTGGTGGTCTGTTTTATGGCACATTGATATTTACATATGTCCACTCTTCCTCTAGTCATCACTCTCCAGCCAGAGACAGGCTTATCTCAAAGCTGTATGGGGTTATCACTACAATGTTAAACCCCATCATCTATAGTTTGAGAAATACAGAGGTTAAAGGGGTACTTAGAAATTTTTTATGTCATAAAACATGTGTACAGTTCATATAATATTGACAAAATTAATTAATTAGCACATTCCTTAAAATGTATACATAGGAAGAATTAGAATAATTCATAGAAAAATAATTCCATCGATATCTATCTATATGATGTTGACACACCTACGTATACTAAGGAATTTACATACTATTGTGCATACACACACATACATATAACTAAAGTTATGCATATCTTTATCCTTTGGGATCATAAAAAAATTATCATCCAAATACAGACATTTTTAAGAGTAAAACAGTGACAAGATATTTCACTGGGTTAAATGGTATATCCTGGACCTGTCTTATGTAAATTGGAACCTGTGGCCACATAATCTATGTCCATATCCACAGACAGAACTAAACCTGTATCTGTACCTATACTCATCTTTATCTATAGCTATCATCTCTAGCGCCTGTATTATCTATACCATTTATATCTATTTATGCTTATTTTATTTTTATATCAAACTATCTGTAGCTATTCCTTTTCTTTACCTTAATTGTCTACCTGCTTATCCTCATAAGCCTCTTTGCTATATCACTGTACTCTTTTTCTTCCTCATATTTAGTTTCCACTTACTCTATATATTTTCCACCTTTCTCTTTTTCCTGTGACCACATCCATTCTTGTTTCCATCTGACCCTCCAAGTGCAGCACATACTTTTCTATATGTCTGATATCATTTGATGTATTACCATCACTCTAATCTCATTATGTGCAAAACTGAAAGTGCCATCTTCTACCACATACACACTTGAACATAACTTCTAATTGGACACACTTGAACATAACTTCTAACTGGACACCAGTAAGTTTGTTATTTTTATCACTTTTTCCTAGTGACTCAGATTAAAATTGCTGAAGTTAAATTCTTCTCTTTCTTGAAGCTCAGCACTTGCACTCTGTGTGAAAAAAAGAGCTGTCCTATCAGACCATGGGTTACTCACCATTCTCACTTTATTTTCTCATCCACCCACCTCTAGAAATTAACAAGTTTCCCTCTTAACCACTGCTTATGTAATACTTAATTGTAAGTCATCAATGATATATACTTTTCCCTTAAATATTCTCCAACTCTGTGCATTCCTAGTACTTCCTAAAAGAGCCCCCAGTCTGGTGACCACATTTATTTGTGTTCTATTATAACAGGCAATATCAACTTGTTTGCTGCATGTGCTGCTATTCACCCTCAAGCATTCAATATCTTCTCTCTTCCTCTTAATGACATTCTGTCCTTTCTTTACAAACTAAGTGCAGCTATCATATCACTAGTAAAATGATCTTATTTAATGAAAGATGTAAGGCTCTTTCCTCTTCTGGACTGTCATTGCTCTATTAGCTGCTTTCAAAGATTAATTAAAATATAAAATTATCACATGTAGTTTTGCTTTAAAAGCTAGAGATTATAAACACTTTGAGATAACATGCCTTGGGATCAGGTTTATTTTTCAAATCTCTGCAATATCTCAATACATATCTTCTACAACATTACAGAGCTATTCATAGTAGTTTTTGATCAAATATCTGCTACTTAGATTTAGACAGAGTAGTAAAATCTATACAATACTGAACCATGAAGTGAAGTAATAATTGCACATATTTGATATTTGCTTTTTATTCTCAATAGCATTCTTTATATGTGATATGAAAGAAAAAAGTATAATTCCCATTGTATAAAAATATCATTCGATTGTTAAAGGAAATACATAAAATTAAGTAGATCTTTAATTCTCAAACAATTGTTCATTTTATATACCTGAAAATCAAATATTTATTTAATATTTCATCACTAAGTAGAACTAATTGTCTTCACCAAACAGGTTGGATATTAGCATTATATCTGTATTAGAGGAACCACTGTGAAACTCAAATTCTACCTTGCTGTAATTAGAGATTATGTACTGCTGGAGAAGAATAGAGGGTTTGAGGGGTGACTGCTAAAAGGTAGGTGTATGTATGTTTTTTGATTAATGAAAATGTTCTAAAATTGATTGTGGTGATGAATGTACAACTCTGTGATAAAACCAAAAGTGCACTTTAAATGGATTGCACAGTATGTGAATATATCTCAATAAAATTTGTTTTAAAACAAAGAAAGAAAATCTGTCTTGCTAGAAATAGTGTTTCTCACTAAGTCTTACACAAGTTATATCTTTTTTGGACAAGACTGAAAGAGACAGAAAATTTAAAAAATAAGTTTTAGAAATTTACAAGCATATTAAACTATGATCTTTTTGTAGAATATGTTTTTGTAAGATGACAAATTTGATGAAATCATGGTAATTCTAATTATTCTTATTAAATAAAAATATCCTTAAAATACAATTAAAGGGTGAATTTCTCTCTGGTTCCACACTGAGATATTTTGGGAAAATTGTGCTGAACCCATGACATATTTAAGCTGAATGAGATCAGTGGATGATATGCTTTCCCTGTTCTTGTGTAGATGGGACTATCTAAATCGAGATATGGTAAGAAATTGATGATGGCATTATCTTTCTTAAAGATACCATAGTTGCTGCCTCAGAAAAATAATGAGGAATAAATTGCTCTACATCTCTCTTCCCTAAAAGTCACAGTTGTCTTAAGATCCTGGCCAAATTACTTGACAGTTATGTTTTGAGTAACTTCTCATAGGATAGTGTTGCAAAATTAGCAGAAATGTGAATGGATAGTCCAACTTCAAATAGGTACTCCTTTAAAATTCACGGCATAGTTGGTTCATCCATTCATCATGGTGTATACACATGATGGAATTTTATGCAGCAGCAAGAAGAAATTAAGTTATGAAGTACATGACACCATGGATGAACCTGGAGGACATTATGTTGAGTGAAGCAAGTCAGACACAAAAGGACAAATATCATATGATTGTGCTATTATGAACTAAACTTGTGTAAACTCATCAAGTTAATAATTAGAATATAGGTCACAAGAAAATAGAAAGAGGATAGAGAATGGAAAGCTGAGGGTTAATATGTGAGAATTGTTGAGAAGGTTTTATGTAAATCCTTGTAAAAGAATAGAAATGGTGAAAGCCTATCATGATGTTTGTATGGTTGAAATGGAAAGTCTAAGGTCATGTATATTACTAGAATTACTGTAACATGGGACTGTATAAGATAGTAAAAGCTCAGTAAAACACGAATATGGGTGATATGAGATATATAAGACTGTTCTTACAAAATGTAAATATAAATATTCTAGAGAGAAGGAAAAAGAATAGCAGTTATGTACAGCAGGGGAAACATAGGTGATAAATTTTCTTTATTATTATTATTGGAATAATGAAAGTGCTCTAAGAAAGATTGAAGTGATGAATGCACAACTATGTGATTACACTAAATACCATCGACTGTATACTTTTGATGGATTTATGCTTTATTAATATGTATTAAAATTGATTTGATAAAAATATTCAAGGCACAGAAGAAGTGTGGCTAAATTTATTAGGTTTTGATAACTGGTACTTTTGTAAATAATTTGGCAACTTATATATTATGTTAAAAACAGACTGACAACCATCATAGATGCAATACTGATGACTGGAAGACAGGAGGAATTTCCTTTTGACAGAGGGAAATAAAAGGACTTTCCTTTTATTAGAAAAAAAGAAAAAATGCTGGCAGGGAAATAGGGAGAAATCAATGACAAAAATGATATAATAAACTTTAATTTAAAAGAGGCCATAAAATCAGTGGCTACTGTTTCTGTTTGGCTGTGCTCCACCACTTCAATTCCAGGATAGTTGTGCACAGTAGGCAAGGCATCCTACAGTCAGGGTATAGTTAATTAGTTTTGAGGTAGTACTTTTGCTGATCCTCTCATATCTATGTATCCCAGGGAATTTTTAGATTAGTGACACAAAATAGCTTGATGAAATTGTTATGATGCCATTGTTTCCACTTCACTTTCTAACTTAAAAAAAGTTGTAAATCCTCTGGTCATCTTATTGTTTGTGTTAGCTTCCTAGTGATGCTATTAAAAATGATAACAAACTTGGTGGCTTAAAACAACATACATTTACGGATTCACAATTTTACAGGCTAAAACTCTAAAAACAAACTCCCAGAAGAACCATGCTATTCTGATGGCGCTAGAAAATTTTCATTCCTTTTCTCTTCCTAGATTCTGGCAGTTATTGGCTACTTGGCTTTTCTTGGCAGCATAACTCCAATCTCTGTCTCCTCTTCATATAATTTCTCCCGTTTCTCTGTGTGACCACATTTCCTTTTTACAAGGACAGCAGTCTTATTGGATTAGGACCTTGCCTGATCTGGTTTGGATTCATCATAACTGATTACATCTTTTATGTTCTTTTATTTTATTTTATAATTTTATTTTTTTTATTAAAGCTTTAGATTATGTAAATGTTACAGAGAAAATACAGGGGACTCCCATATAATCCATCCTCTCCACTCCCACACTTTTGCTGATTACAACATATTTCATTAATGTGGTACATTTGTTCCAAATGATGAACACGTATTGCAGCATTGATAAAAACCATGATCTATACATTACATTATGGTTTACACTTCCTACAACCCCATTTTATAGGTTTTGACAAAATGTATAATGGTCTGGTATCAGAGGTTTTTAACCTTTTTTGTTCCATGGACACCTTTTCCATTCAGTGAAAACCACTGACCCCTTCTCAGAATGTAGCAAGAGATAGTTTTATGACATTCAACTATTATCGGGCCTAAAAACTACCATAATTCCTAAATATATATGGGTGTAAGCGATGTTTAGAGATATGCAAGAACTGTAATGTGGTATGAAATGAATACTACTGTAATTTATTTCATACATTCTTAAGTGAAGGAAATGCTAGATTTCAGTTAGAGGTCAGAGAAAATAAAGATAATAAGTTGATTTTTTTTCAATTCATGCTCAAGTACACCCTGAAATCTTTCCCTGGACCACTGGTTAAAAACCTCTGGTCTGTATCCATCCTTGCAATGTCATATAGGAAAATTCCAATGTCCAAAACATGACCCATGTTACACGTATTCATCCCTCTCTCTTCCCTTAGAAACTCTGGTGACCACTGCCTATAATGAGAACTAATGTTAAAAGTTCTCCCATTACTAGAATAATAATAACCCTACTTTAGTCCATACTTGCATTTCCCCCTTATTTTTGTTTAATTTTCAGTCTTGAGGGTTTTAGGATAGTGATGCCAACTCTGCTTCCAGTTGAGAGAGGGCTTAAATCCAATTGGATGAATGGATAGAACTTTATGGCATGCAGTTTTAGATATTCTCTGGTTTTTTGGAATGGGAGTTATCCATCATCATCTTTTTGTTAGTTACCTTGGGCGAGTCCGATAAACTGGAGAGTGGGTGTTGGCTGCTACTCTCCTGAGATTCAGGACCCAACTAGCACATGGACAGCCAGATTTAAGTCTCTGGGACATGTATTTAATGGGTATAGTACTAATTAAAAATAAAAGGGTCAGAAGAGCCATGTGTAGGGAAATTATAAACAAGTCAACTCTGTTACATTGAGGAGCATTTTTTCTAACGCCCACAGAGAGGGTGGTGAATTCCTGAGATTATCTGCCCTGCCTATAGTGTCTATATATCTCTAGAGCCCTCAGGAGCCTCCCTTTCTTGAGGCACTGTTTGCTACAGCAGTCAATAAGATCATCCTGAGATGTGTATAAGTGTAACCTCTGGAATGACCTCCAGACTCACTTTGAAATGTCTTGACCATAAAAGCACATTTACATTTAATATTTCCCCTTTTTGGTCCTGGTGTTATTTCAAATGAATCACTAGTTGGAACCTGGTAATAATCCCTCAGTGCCAGGGAGGCTTATCCTGGGAAGTCATGTTTCATGCTGGGGAATTGTAGCGAGTTTATATACTGAATTTGGCTTAGAAAGAGGCTATATCTGAGCAACAAGGAAGCTTTCAGGAGGTAACTCTTCAGAAATATAGAACACAAGTCTAAGCTTCAGTTTCACAGGAATGAGTTTCATAAGTACAAGAACCAATATCAAGGGTCTAAAGTATTTTTCTGTCCTCCTTTGCTAGGCACTGTCCGTGTACTCTAGGAATTCTAGCCACTCTACTAGAGAATGTATCAGGAATCCTGGGATGGGAATACAATGTTCTTTCAGTAATTTTGTGGTTCTCAACTCACTGAGACAACACCCCATGATCACTTGAATACATTAAAATGCCATATAACCATGCCCCACGTGCACCCGTTCCCATACCTTCCACCACTACTGACACCTCACACCAATGATCCTCCCCTGCCACAGTTGCAATCAGTTTGCAATCCAAAACCTTCTCAAAAGCAAAGCCAAAATTAAATAAATTAAAACAGTAAAATAATTTAAAAAATAAGGAAGCAGATGTGGCTCAAGTGATTCAGCTCCAACCTACCACATGGGAAGTCCTGGGTTTGGTTCCCATTACTTCCTAAAGAAGACTGGTAAGACAGTGAGCTGATGTGATGGGCTGGTGTGGCGAGCTCATGCAACAAGATGACACATCAAGAGACACAAGGAGAAAAACATAATGGGAGACAAAACAAAGCAGGGAGTGGAGGTGGCTCAAGCAATTGGATGCCTCCTTCCCACATGGGAGGTCCTGGGTTCCATTTTCAGTGACTCCTAAAAGAAAGACAAGCACACAACAAACAGACACAGCAAGTGCAAACAATGAGGAGGTGGAGAGAAATAAATTAAATTAATCTTTTAAAAAATAATTTAAAAAATAATAGAAAAATACCAAACAAAATACAGAATTAAAAAATGTTACATTGTGTCTTACTTTAGCCATAAGATCTGTTATCTTTTGTGTACAGTGACAATTTCTTTTGTATGTCCTCCCAGTGTCTTACTTTTCTTAATTCTTAAAACATATTCTTTGGGAACAGTTACTGGAGGATATGCAATTCTGCTAGACATTTTGTTTCCATTTGTACTCTAACTACAAATATTTCTTACTATAAGAAATATTGTAGTTGGATTTCTAACTACAAATATTTCTTACTATTATTATACATTTGAATATTTTAAGGACCCAAATTTACCAATGAATGATACCTAACTAAAAATATGATCAATTTATTGACTGATTCATAAATTAAATAATTCCACTACAATAAATCTTGATGATTCTAGAAAATAGGAATGATGGTTGTAATAGCTTTCCTTGAATGAATGATAAATATGTATTATTTGTAGGAGTTAGTATTTTTTGTTTCATTACTTCAAGTGACTAAGATAAAGTATGCTGGGTCTTCTGTTATATGTACTTAATGCTATGTTTTCCCATAAACCTGAACACATATAAGAATTTCAATTATCTGTGACATAAATAGATTGTGTTCTGTACATTTGCAAAGTATGTGGATTGTACATGATGGATGAGTTATTGGATGATTCTCTCACAACTAATTCCTTGGTAATATTCTTTTTCATAACTGTTAATGTATGGTTGACTTGATTAAAAATGGCTATCTAAATACACATAATTAGCTATCCTAAGCTATGCCCTTTCATTCTGTAGGTTATGATCTTAAAAATAATTGCTTAATACAAAGTCTAATCAGACTAATAATTCCAAGCAAATGAAAAAGTAAAAGAAAAACCTATCATTTTTCTTTTATTATTACTTTTTGTATTGTCCCAAGTAATATGACAATATAAATCAGTATAAAAGTATTGAAAGATTTTTTGAAAAATTGAAAGCATTTCCTTATCTCTGGCCTGGAATGAAATATTTTAATATAATAAGTAAAAAAAAGACGCTGGTCTCATTATGTGAATACCTTACCTATCCTATTTCCTATTTTAGTTCTTTCAGCAGGGTTTCTCAACAAATAAGAGAACAGGTGAAGGAAAGACATGTGGGTGATTCGTGGAGTGAGGTAAAGGAGCAGGAAAAAATGAAATTAATAACAAAAATACTTGCAAGATAATTTTGTCTTCTTATGCCAGATAAGCAAGTCAGGATTTCTGGAAATGTCCAATCTCTTTCAGGTACAGGCAAGCACAAGTGAGCAGATTTATTTGAAATACTGATGTTCAGGAAAGAATAATTCTGTTTCATAAAAAGTGTCTCTATATTCAGTCCCAGATGGCTTTAGGGACAATCCATGTGAGCATTGTCCTTGGCAGCTATAATAGAGAATGCCCAGAAGTAATTTATGGATATAACTGATTCTAGATAATGAGAGAAGAGGACATAAATAGAATCTGTGCATAAGCACCAATTTTGTATATCAAGCAATATTATTATATTGGAATCTATAAAATAATGTGGTGAATATTACTGATGCAATTAAATAATTAAAACAGAAATAAAGCTGCAATTCTTTTAATATTATGATAATTCTTATGACTTCAGTTTTATCTCTATCAATGTTGTCAATCAATGAACAGAAATTCACAATTCTAATTAAGTACAGTTCCATTTGTGTTTACCATATGATTAGTACCTGTATAACCATGAGTCATAATTTTTTGCTTATTGCAAAACAGGAAAACCATCCTTTATATAGCTTTCTAGAAGACATATTTGTTTATTTGTTATATTACCTTTCTTAATAGGCAAAAATAATTTCTTGTCCTCTACCTCATAATATTTTGAGAATTTTGGAAAAGGTTTTTTTTCCCCAAAACAGGTATCAAATTCTGCCAGTCACTTTTATCTAAAGGACCATTCTTTTCTCCTTTGAATTGAATTTTTGTCTTGTTGCAAATAGGACTATATATATGGCCCTATTTTCTGTTCCATTGGTCTATTTATTGGTCTCTTCACCAATACCATTTGGTTTAATTACTCTGTAGATATGGTGAATTCTGTCAGTGTAAATTACCCAACAATATTATTCTTCGAATTTGCCATAGATTTTTTTGATCACTGGTTTTCTTGGAAAAATTTTTAGAACAGCTCATTTTTAGAAATTACAAATACACACACACACAAACTATAGACATTTTTATTCATAATTCATTAGATTGAGTAGATAGGTTAGTAAGAATCAATAACTTAAAATGTAGAATTTTCTCATATATGAATTAGATCAATCTGTCCATGTTTAGGTCTTCTTTAATTTTGCACTATGATATAGTTCTCATGAATAAATTGTGTATAGTTTTCATCAATTCATTCTTACATATTTGAAAGGATTTTATGCTATTTTTAGTATTATTTTTATTTTTACTAATTGCTGAATGTAAATAAAAGCACAATTAGCTTCAGAGAAATATTTCACAGAAAGTAATACATTTAAAGAATGCTAGGTGCCTGTCCTGGCACAGAAAAATCAATAAAATAAAATAAAATGTCTGAATTTATGTTGTCAGAACTCTGTAGTACCATGAATGGTTTCCAGCAAAGAAACTAATATTGAATAAAAACAAGGACAGATTCCAAGAAACATGTGAACAACCTGCACTTACTCTAGAAGAAATAAAAGACCTCAACAGATCAATTAAAAATAAAGAGTTTGAACAATTCCTCAAAAACTTCCCAACAAAGAAAAGCCTAGGACAAGATGGCTTCACAGATGAATTCTAACAATCATTCCCAGAATAAATACCAATCTTGATGAAACTCCACCCAAACATTAAAGAAAATGGTACACTATGGAATTCATTCTATGAAGATAAAATTGCACTAATACTAGAGATAGATGAAGTTAGTACAAGAAAAGAAAATTACAGACCAATTTCTCTAATGATTACAGATATAGAAATCTTCATCAAAATACTTGCAAATCAAATCCAACAACACATCAAAAGAATTATACACCATAATCAAGTAGGATTTATCGCAGCATGCAAGAGTGGATCAACACAAGAAAATGAATTAATGCAATAAACAAAATTAACAAATCAAAAGATAATCACATTGGCATATCAATTGATGCAGAGAAGTCATATGAAAAAATCCAGCATCCTTTATTGACAAAAATATCTCAAAAGATAGGAATAGAAGGGAAGTTCCTCAACCTGATTAAGGTTATATATGAAAAACACTCAACTAACATGTCAATAGTGAAAGACTGAAAGATTTACTGCTAAGATTTAGAAAAGACAAGGATGCCTAATGTCACCACTGTTATTTAACACTGGGCTAGAAGTTCTAGCTAAAACAGTTAGGCAAGAAAAAGAAATAAATGACATCCAAATTGCAAAGGGAGAAGTAAAATTTTCACTATTTGCAGTTGACATAATTCTATATATAGAAAGTCCTGAAAAATGTAAAACAAAGCTACTAGAGCTAATAAATGAGTTCAAAAAGTGGCAGGATACAAAAACCAATAGTGTTTCTATACATTTGTAATCAGCAATCTGAGGAGGAAATCAAGAAAAATTCCATTTACAGTAGCAACTAAAAGAATCAAACACCTAGGAAAAAAATTAAACAAGGATGTAAAGGAACTGTACACATAAAAGTAAAACATTGCTTAAAGAAATATAAAAGACCTACATAAATAGAAGGACCTTCTGTGTTCATAGATTAGAAGACTAAATGTTGTTAATATATCAATTCTACCCAAATTCAATTCAGTCTAATCCCAAACAAAATTCCAATAGCTGGCTTTGCAAAAGTAGAAAGACCAATTTATCAAATTTATTTGGAAGGGTAAGAGGCCACAAATAGCCAAAAAAAAAAAAAAAAACCTTGAAAAAGAAGAATGAAGTTGGAAGACCCACACTTTCTGATTTTAAAGCATATTTCACAATTAGTGTGGTGATAAAAAACATGGTACTGGCATAAAGAAAGATATAATCACTAATGGAATCAAATTAAGAGTTCAGAAATGAACCTTCACAACCTTGGCCAATTGAAAATTGACATGGCTGCCAAGTCCACACAAATGGGATGGAACAGTCTCTTCAACAAATTGTGCTGGGAGAAATGGATATCTATATTCAAAAGAAAAGTATCTCTACCTCACACCTTAGACAAAATTAACTCAAAATGGATCAATGACTGAAAAATATGAGCCAAGATCATAAACTCCTAGAAGAACATATACTGAAGCATCTTCCAGAACTTGTAGTAGACAATGATTTCTTATACTTTAGACCTAAAACATAAGCAATGAAAGAAAAAAAAAAGTTATAGTTATAAAAGATTGCTTGAAGTCAAAATATTTTTAAAAACCACTGTATCACAAATGTTACTTAATTGGAAAATTGAATGAAGTACATGTTTCACTCTCCTCTATGCACTTATGCTCACTTACCAATCACTATTTAAGTGAAACTTTCTCTCAGAAAGCCATAATCCCTTATGTTATTTAGTTTATAAATTGTGTGAAATGCATGTTTCACTCACTTCTACGCCCTCAACTCCCCTTGCAAACACTGGTTAAATGCACATTTTTTTCTTAGAAATCTGTAAATCACATATGTTACTTAGGCTTCAAAACTTAGTGAAACTCATATTTCTCTTCTCATTTTCATGCTCTTTTTTCCACGTAAAAAACTTTTTTTTAAAAAAAAAAAAACAAAAAACCTGAAATACTCCTGCTGTTTGAACAGGATGGCAGTGTATGGTGTTTCATGTTTCAGCCCCCTCACAGAATATTTTAACAGCTAGAAACACTTGCAGTGTCATTGATCTGAAACTTGTGAAGAGAGAAAAAGGTTATAGCAACTGGGTGAGAGATGAGTTAAGAAAACACAAATAAAAGACAGTAGGAGAAGGTTGTAGTGCCACTGCTGGCCCCTCCAAAAACCACTCTATGGTGCAGTGTGACACTAATCTATGCTCTCATTGTGTTTCCCTGGCTGTGTTTTGGAGGGAGGAGATTAACCCTAATGCACTTATAGGGTTGCCTATATGTCAGTGCCATTCTATGGGTGGCTGTCTGAAAGACTTAACCAGAGCATTTGTATCTGGCTCACTCACCCAGAATTGCCCTGCAGGTAGAATCAGCTTGTTCACAGCCAAATCGGTTTAAGAAACAAGCAAGTCATGGTTGCATGGAACAAAGGATTACTGGCTTTAAGATATACATTAAGGCATCCAGGATGTAGGGATAGTCTGTTTCATAGGCAGTAGAGAGGTTATTCAATCCCTGTAAGATGGGAAATTTTTAAGGCTATGAGTGTATACAAATGAAAATACACAGGCTCAGAAAAGGCAGCAAGGACCTCATAGTTTCATCTCAGTCTCATCTCCTTGATAGAAGATCTAGACATTGAGGAAGAGTACCAGCCAACACAGAAGATATTTACAAAGACTGTGTGAAAGATTATATTTGCATATTATTAGCTTCTGGTACTCAAGGAAATCTCTGTTATATCTCTAGTTGAATACCAATTTAAGGAATAAACTCCTCAGGGATTAAACCCTAGAGATAACACATGAAAAGTTTAAAATGTGCAGTATGCAACAAAAGATCATAAGACAAACAAAGAAAAGATTTTGGATACATGATACAAAGACTTTTTAAAAATGATCTTCAAACAAAGAGAAAGAACTAAGGAATATAAGTAAAACAATGAATGAAAATATGAGACTCTCATAAAAAGATAGACTTTTTTTTTTAAATAAAAGAACCAAGCAGAAATACTCTACCTAAAGATCACATTACCTAAAATAAAATAATCCTTAGATGCTTTCAAGAACAGATTAGCACTGGTAGGAAGAATCCATGAACTCAAAGATAAGTCGAACAAAATGATATAGGCTGAGGAACAGAAAGAAAAATGAATGAAAAAAAAGTGTGAACAGAGCCTAGGAGATCTTTGGGACAAAATTATGCATACCAATAAAAATATTATGGGAGTCTCATATGGAGAAGTCTAAGTAAAATGGAAAGAAGGAATATCCAAACAAATAATGGTGGAAAACTTCACAAATTAAATTAAAGAAATTAATATACACATTAAAGTATCTCAATGGAATCCAAACATGATAAATCTGAAAAAAAAAAAAAAAAAGTCCTGCCAAGATACAATATAATCAAATTGTTTTATGCCAAAGACAAATAGAGATTTCTAAATGCTACAAGAGAATAGTAGGGAAGCGGCTGTGGCTCAATCAGTAGGGCTCCCGTTTACCATATGGGAGGCCCTGGGTTCGGTTCCCGGGGCCTCCTGGTGAAGGCAAGCCCGCCCGCACGGCGTGGTTAGCTGACCCAGTGAGCACAAGCAGCAAGGGGGGGATAAATGAATAAATAAATAAAATCTTTAAAAAAAAAAAAAAAAAAAGAGACTAGTAAACTGTCTGTATAATGGTGCCCCAATAAGATAAAGTTTTGATTTCTCATCATAATCCATGGAGGCAAGAAGGCAGTGGGAGCAAATATTCAAAGAACTGATAGAAAATAATCACCAGCCAAGAATTTTCTATCTCATCAGATTGTTTGTCAAAAATGAGGAAGAGATAGACATTCCCAGATAAAACCCCGAAAACTTATCAGCACTAAATCTGCCCTACAAGAGACTGAAGGTAATTTTTGGACTGAAACCAATAAAAAATAAACAGTAGTTCAAAGTATCATAAATAAATAAAGATCTTCAGTAAAGATAACTGTTATGGTTTTAATTGTATGCCACAGTTTGGACACCATCATGGTCTCCTTTCTGGTTGGATTTGTCCATTCTATCATATCTCCTCATGTGACTGCTTCATTTTAAACTGTGTCCCATCTGAATCAGGATTGGCTTTAATTCAGAATTCTAGAGTCCTTTAAAGAAGAGTGAAAGTCAGATGGAAAGGAAAGCCACAAGGGGCAGCAAGAAGATAGAAGAAATCAGAACCCAGAAGAGTAAAGAGAAGACATCATTTTGTGCATTGCCTTGATGAAAAATCCAAGGAACTTCAAAGCTTGCCATCTAGACAAAAGATACTGGACTTTAAGAAACACTTCTATCCTCTGAAACCATGAGACAATAAATTCCAATCAATTGTGTTATATTTGTTTTAGCATCTAGTAACTGTGTAATTTAAATGTCAAAAGCAATTATTGCACTGAGCCATTTGGATATAATTCCACATTTTATATCTTACAAGTCCTAAAATGCAAATGCATGGAAAGTAATGATATATATATGTACAATTTATAAAAATATCATTTTTAACATGTAAAACAGAAAGGTTGGTGGTGGAAGAGTATGGAAATGGTGCAATATCTGCAGTAACTTTAAATATAAATGGATTAAATTATCTGGTCAAAAGGCTGATATTGGCAGAATGGATAAAAAAAAACAGAAACCAAATCTATGCCATTTACATGAGACTCAAAATAAATTTAAAGACACAGGTGGTTTAAATGTGAAAGGATAAAAAAATC
Organism: Tolypeutes matacus; assembly: GCA_026826555.1. Lineage (NCBI taxonomy): Eukaryota > Metazoa > Chordata > Mammalia > Cingulata > Chlamyphoridae > Tolypeutes > Tolypeutes matacus. The sequence goes on along the minus strand of JAKSZT010008315.1, from coordinate 135,803 downwards.
AGTGGATATAGTAACAAAAAAGACTTGGTATAGCTATACTAATATCAGATGAAATATACTTTAAATCAAAAACTATCACAAGCAAAAAAGAAGAAAAGAGCATAGAGACAACATAGTCAATTGAACAATAGCAACAAAATTCTGAACACATATGCACATAATAGAGTCCAAAAATATATGAAGAAAATATTGACAGATTTGAAAAAAGAGAAGTAGATGGTTCTACATTCATAGTAGGAGAATTCAATACACCACTTTCAATAATAGATAAAACAACTTTAAAAAATGAATGGAATGTCTGGACAGAAGCTAATGAAGAACTATTCATTAGCTATGAACCAACAATCTCTAACAGAAATATACAGGAAATTAAGTTTCAACAACAGCAGAATCACATTCCTTTCTTTTACCCATGGATGATTCCCAAGGATATACCAAGGATATACAAAACAAGTCTCAACAAATTTACAGATATTGCAATCACACATTGAATCTTATCTGACCACAAAGGAATGAAACTAGAAATCAATAACAGAGAGAGAACTGGAAAAGTCACAAATATATGGCTATTAAACAACACACTCTTAAACAACCAATGGGTCAAAGAAGAAATCTAAAAAGAAATTAGAAAACATCTTCAGGTGAATGAAAATGAAAGCATGACATACCAAAACTTATGGGTTGCAGTGAAGGCAATCCTGAGAGGGAAATCTATAGTTCTAAATTCATAGAATAAAGAAGTGATATCTCAAATCAGAGCCCAATCTTACTCCAGGAAGAATTAGAGCCAGCTAAATCCAAAATAAGGAGAAAGAATGCAATAACAAAGCTCATATAATAGGGAATAAGAAAAAAAAAACAAAACATACAATCAATAAAGCTAAACCTTGGTTCTATGAAAAGATCAATAAAATGAAGAAAAAAAAAAAAACATTTGCCTAGACTGACAAAGAAAAAAAAGAGATAGGACACAAATGACTAACATCAGAAATGAAATGGGGGGCATTAATAATGATCCCTCAGAAATAAACAGGTATATGAGTGGATACTATGAAAATTGTATGGCAACATATTAGAAAACTTAGATGAGATGGAAAAACTACAATAATATAAAAATGGAAAAATTCCAATAATATAAAATAAAATACATGAAATATAAAAATATAAAATATAAAAACTCCTACACTGATTCAATAATATATAGATAAGCTTAACAAATCAATAACAATTAAAGAGACTGAATCAATAAATAAATTCCCTCAGTAATAGCAGAAAAAACAAAACCAGATGGCTTCACTGATTAATTTTTCCAAATAATACAAAAATAATTAACACCAATCCTTCTCAAATTCTTCCCCAAAATTCAAGGGTATGATAAGTCCCTAACTTATTCTTTGAAGCCAGCATAAATTTATTATCAATGTCAGATGACACCATAAAAAATTACAGACCAATATCCCTTATTAATATAGATGCAAAAAGGGTCAAAAATATTCTAGCAAAATGAATCCATCAGCACTATGTAAGAATTATATACTATGTTCAAACTGGATTCATCAAAAGTATGCAAAGTCATTACAACATAAGAAAATAATTTACTGTAATGCACTCCATTAATAGAACACATGGAAGAATGCCTGATAAAATTCAGCAACCTTCTTGATAAAACACTTAGAAATCCAGGAATGGAGGAAACTATCACATCATAATAAAGGGCTTATATGAAAAACACATAGCTAACATCATATGAAAGTAAAAGCCTGAAAAATTCCCCCTAGGACAGGAACAAGACAAGGATACCCACTGTCACCACTGCTATTCAACATTGTATTGGACATCCTAGCCAAAACAATTAAGCAAAAACATGGCATAAATGTCATTCAAATTGAAAAGAAGGAAATAAAACATTTCCTATTTACAAATGAATTGATCCTATATCTAGAAATTCCAGGAGAATTTGCAAAAAAGCCTATGGAGCTAATAAATTCAACAAAGTTGGAGGGGTAAAAAGATCTGTGCACAAAAATAGTGATGTTTCTACACTTCTGTTATTAAATCAAATCTTATAATCAAACCAACATGATACTGACACAGGGATAGACATATAGAACAATGGAATTCATTGGAATTGAATGGAATTGATAATTTGGAAATAAATCCTCACTATGGCCAATTGATTTTTTTAAGGTTGCCACATTCACTCAATGGTGTAAGACTATTCTCTTCAATAATTGGTTTTGGGAAGACTAGATGTCTATATGCAAAAGAATGAAGGGGTATCCCTTACCTCACACTAACACACAATACTTAACTGAAAATGGATCAAACACCTAACAATAACATCCTAAGTGATACAACTACTAGAAGAAAACACAGGGAAACATCTTCAGGACTTTGCATTTGACAATGGTTTCTTAGTCTTCACACTAAAAGCAGAGCAAGGAAAAAAAATACATGAATGGGAATCCAAAAAATAAAAATAAAAACATGTGCATTGAAAAACATTATCAAGAAAGTATTAACAACAAACTACAGAATGGGAGAAAATTTTTGGAAAACACTTATGTAATAAGGTTTAATATCCAGAAATTTCAAGGAAACCTGCAACTCAAAAAAATAAAAACAAAGAACCAAATTTTAAAAGTTGTGCAGAATACTTGACTAGACATTTCTCCAAGGAAGTGATACAAATGAACAATAAGCACATAAAAAGATGCCCTATATCATAGGCATTAGGGAAATGCAGTTTAAAAAATAGAAATAGATAGCATTATGCACTGAAGAAAATGGTTATTGTAAAAAAATCTAAAATAAGAAGTGCTGGAGAGGATGTGCATAAATTAGAACACTCATTAATTGTTGTTGAGAATGTAAAATATGGCAGTAAATGTGGTTTTGGCATTTCCTCAGAAAGTATAGATTTACCACATGTCTGGGCAATTCTACTTCTAGGTAAATCCATCAACAAATTGAAATCAGTGACTATTACAGATATTTTCACAGTGATATTCATAGCAACATTATTCACAACAGCAAAAAAATTGGAAGTAACTTAAGCATCCACCATCAGATGATGGGGGATAAACAGAAGGCAGTATACATGCATATATATGTTGAGTTCATGTGTCAAATTGGATAGGATATTATGTCCAGGTATTTGGTCAAGCAAGCACTGTCCCAATTGTTACTGTAAAGATATTTCATGGATTTAAACCATCATTAAACTGATTGCATCTATGGCTGATTATATCTTCAGTCAGCTAATGAAATTGTCTTCATCAATGAGAAGGATGTGAGCAACAGAATCACATCCAATCAGTTGAAGGCATTTAGGGGGGAGAACTGATGATTTCAGTAGTCAGAGAGAATTTCCAGCTTTCCTTCAGCAAGCCTGTTTTCCCTGCTGAATTCATTAAAAACATTTATCAGCATTCCCAGTGTGCAGCTTGTCCTACAGAATTCTGACTTGCACATACCCACAGTCATGGTCACATGAGCTAATTTCTACATCATATTATTTACATTTTATACACACACACACATACATTTATGTTATATATATGTCAGTTCTGTTTCCTGGAGAATCCTGACTAATACAGAATACTATGACAATTTTTTCAGCTGTAAAAAGGAATCTAGTACTGAACACTGCTACAATATATATAAAGTTTGAAGACATTTTGTGAGTGAAATAAAACCAGACACCAAAGGAAAAAATATTCCATGTTTTCACTTATATGAAATAATTAAATGATAGAAAGTTGTGCAGAATACTTGACTAGACATTTCTCCAAGGAAGTGATACAAATGAACAGCTTAGAGCTAGAAAATAGAATGCAGTTTAACTGGGGCTGAGGTGGGGGTAGGTAATGTGGAGTTATTGCTTATTTGGTATGTAATTTCTGTTTAGGACAAGGGAAAAAATTCTGATAATGATGGTGCTGATGGTCACACAACATTATGAATATAACTAACACAAATTTATGTATATTTGAAAATGGTAAAAAGGCAAAATTTTAGGTTGTTCATACGTTACAGAATAAAAATTGTAAAAATGGTTAAATACAACCTATAGACCACAGTTAACAATATCATTATAATAGTATTGTAGCATCAATTGTAACAAAATTACCATACTACTCAGATGGAAAGTTGTATATATGACTGGGGTATATGGGAACTCTGAACTTTCTGCATGATATTTCTGTAAACCTACAACTACTCTAAAGAAAAATAAAAAAGAAGCCTGCACTTTATTTACAAAGGTCACAGGCAATTAGGCAGTTAAAATGTGTGATGGGTGTTACAATAGGATTGGACATAGGGGACTTAGCATCATTGATGAGCTTTCTTGTGGGGTTGAAGATGAAAGGGACATTGCAAGGACAAGTAGGATTGAGCCCGGTAAAGATTCAGGGGAAGAAAAATCTATCTTACATCAATCCATTCATTAATGAATATGCCTGGCCTCATAGGGCTCTCTACAATCCCTGATGTAAAGTTTTATAATCTTTCAATTTACTAATCTAAAATTGATAGAGAGGGGAAGCAGATGTGGCATAAGTGATTGGGCTCCAGTATTCTATCAGGGAGGCCCCGGGTTTGATTCCTAGGGCCTCCTGGTAAAGGAGAGCTGGCCCTCACCACAGAGAGTTGATGGCCCATACTAGGGAGAGCTGAAGATCCATGCCACAGAGAGCTAATAGCCCATGCCATGGAGAGCTGGCACAGCAAGATGACACACAAAGGGACACACAGAAGAGAGAGTGAGACGCAGTAGACCAGGGAGCTGAGGTGGCTCTCTTCCATATTGGAGGTCCCAGGATCAGTCCCCTTGTGCCTCCTAAAGAGAAAAGAGGACAGGCAGACAGAGGAGAATGCACAGCAAATGGATACAGAGAGCAGACAGTGAGCACAGGAAGTGTGTGTGTGGGGATAAATAAAAATAAAATAAACCTTTAAAAAGTTAAAAAATTAATAGAGAGTGAATAGGAGGTTAATGAACATCCTTTCTACACATTTGCCTTATTTTTCCAGAACTACTCAGTTATTCCTCAAGATCAAGGGATCTTCAACTTCTTACACTTAATTCCACACATTACATACCAATTATACTCACATGAGAAAATACTTTTAAAATATCATTTTATAACATATTTAAGATTCTGACTATATGCTTTTGCTTATTCTAATTGTTTCAAATCGGTGAGCTCACAGAATTTTTGTCCTTTTGTGTCTAACTTATTTCATTTAACATGTCCAGGGGATGGGGTAGGAATAAGGAACAGGGTTCCTGTTTGGAATGATAAAAATGTTTTTGTAATGGATGTGTTGATGGTAAAACAACATAAAAATGTAATTATGCTCTTGGGAATGCTGGTGTAAGCAGTCTGTGGGGGTTAGACCATCATCACAAGCAGACCCCCAGTTAGGGCAAGCCAGACTACCAAGAGTGAGCTGCTATTTCTGTTCATTTGTTATTAAACCAGGGGAACCGGGAAAACCTGGAAGGCAGACAAGTTATAAGCCTGTAGAGAGATGGGTTCTGGGTATGCTTCCATAGGGCATGAGGAAGAACAAGTCACATAGGTGCTATTGTCTTCTCTCCGAGGTTGTCCACATAACACTGTACCTGAGAGCTTGGACAGACCCAGGTTTAAGCAAGAGTAGTTACTTAAAACATATTTAAATGGATGTACATTGTATATATTGAGTGCCAATTGTGTGTAAGCATAGTGCTAGGTATTGAGGGAAGTGCCAACCAAAGCACAGCCCCTCTTTTCAGGGAACTTTCATTTTAGTGGGCCATAAGGCACATGACTAGGGGATTCTTAACCCAGGTGAGCAAATGTGTTTTTTTTTTTTTTTTTGACTTTCATCTTTTTATTTGTTATATTTTTTAATAATATGCCAAAATAAAGAGGCTACCGTCTGTATAAAAAGTTATGGTGTGTATGTGTGTGTGTGTGTTTGGTATATATATGTTTTTGTGTTTGTATGAGTGTCTGACAGGATACAGAAGAAACTGATTGACAGGGGTGGCCTCTGGAGAGAGGGAATTATTGCAATATTTTATGATTTCTTTTAAAGGTGTTATAGGTAATAACTTGGTGGGTATGTAGGTCTGCACAAGGAATGCTAAGGGATGTGGAGTCTTTCTTTTTAGAGTAATGAAATTGTTCTAGAATTTTTGAGATGATGAATGTACAATATTGTGATTATAATAAATGCTATTGATTATACACTTTGGATAGCTCATATGGTATGTGAATATATATCAATAAACCTCAATAAATAATTGTGCTAGAGTAGCCAGAAACAGCAGCTATGTACAACCGGGGTAACATACAGAGATTAAGAGGTGAGGAATTTTCCTATTAGTTTATCTGTATTTTGTGTATTATTATTATTGATATAATGAAAATACTCTAATAATGATTGAAGTGATGAATGCACAACTATGCAATTATATCAAATACCACTGACTGTGCAATTTGTATGAATTGTATGATTTATTAGTATGTATCAATAAAATTGATTTAAGAAATTAAACAAACAAGCAAAGAAGATGGGGAATTCACATAAAAATTAAGATCAGGCTTTACAGTACAACTCAGATGCTCTGGCAGCCCTGGGAATATATGCCATTTACAATAGTAACTAACAGAATCAAATACCTAGGAATAAATTTAACTGAAGATGTAAAGGACTTACATACAGAAAACTACACAACTCTGTTAAAGGAAATCAAAGAAGACTTAAATAAATGGAAAAATATTCCCTGTTCATGGATAGGAAGACCAAACATCATCAAGATGTCTATCCTACCCAAACTAATCTACAGATTTAATGCAATCCCAATAAAAATCAACACTGTATTTTTAAAGGAACTGGAAATACTAACCACAAAATATATTTGGAAAGATAAGAGGCCCCAAATTGCCAAAGACATATTGAAAAAGAAAAATGAAGCAGGAAGTATCACATTATCGAACTTTAAAACATACAACAAAGCTACAGTGATCAAAACTGCACGGTATTGGCACAAAGATAGACCTACTGACCAAAGGAATCAAATTGAGAGTTCTGATATAGATCCTTACATATACAGTCATCTGATATTTAACAAGTCTACCAAGCTCACTCAGTTGGGAGAAAATGGCCTTTTTAACAAGTGGTGCTTTGAGAACTGGATATCCATATCCAAAAGAATGAGAGAAGAATACCCTCTCACACCTTATACAAAAATTAACTCAAGATTGATCAAAGATATAAATATAAGAGCCCAAACCATAAAGACCTTGTAAGATAATGTAGAGAAGCATCTGCAGGAACTTGCAATAGGAAATGGTTTCATGAACTTCATAGCCATAGCCCAAGCAGCAAGAAAAAAAATAGATAAATGGGATCTCCTCAAAATTAAAAAATTCTGCACCTCAAAGGACGTTATTAAGAAAATAAAAAGGCAGCCTACCCAAAGGGAGAAAATATTTGGCAACCATATACCTGATAAGAGCCTAATATCCTGCATATATAAAGAAATCCTACACCTTGAAAATATAAAGACAAACAACCCATTTAAAAAAATGGGCAAGTGAACTGAAAAAACACTTGTAAAAAGCACATGTAAAAAGGCTCGACATCACTTGCTATCAGGGAAATGCAAATCAAAACTACAATGAGATACCATCTTACACCCATCAGACGGCAGCTATTAAAAAAACAGCAGAATATGTGTTAGAGAGGATGTGGAGGAATAGGATTCCTCATCCACTGCTGGTGGGATTGTGGAATGGTCCAGCCACTGTGGAGGACAGTTTGGCGGTTCCTCAGAAAACTAACAATAGATCTTCCGTATGATGTAGCAATTCCACTGCTGGGTATATACCCAGAAGAACTGAAAGCAAAGACACGAACAGATATATGCACACCAATGTTCACCATTGCCAAAAGTTGGAATCAGCCCTGGTGCCCATCAGCAGATGAATGGATAAGCAAAATGTGGTACATACATACAATGGAATATTACTCAGCTATAAGAAGGAATAAGGTGCTAACACATGGAATAACATGGATGAATCTTGAAGACCTTATGTTGAGTGAGGCAAGCCAGGCACTGAAGGATGAACAATATTTGACCTCACTGATTTGAACTGAGGAAAGTGATTAGTCTCTGAAAACCATTGTCTGAAAGATAGGTTAACAAGGAAGAGAAAGAGAAGAGTAGGCTTTGAGCCATCCCCCATATGGACATAATCTATGGTAAAGGGATAGAGTATAGTTGCATATTGAAGAATAGGACAGATGGGTAGTGATATTACTGGGTTTGGGGGTGCAGCGTTGGCAGGTGGGTAGATTAGAAAGGGCATGTTGGAATTCCCAGGGCATGTATCTATGAATCTTTTCATGCCATGAGTCAAGACAGGGGAGTGTCATATACCCCAGGGGCATGGGGAGGAAGGAACAGTTAAAATTAAAATTGGTATTTAGTGGTCATGGGAAAAGTTTTTCATTACCTTACAGTAATGGACACAGGACATGGTAAATATCATCAAAAGTTATTAAAATGTACCGTCTAAATTGTAAACTATACTGTAAATTATTGACAATGTTTAGTTGCTATATTTTACTATCTGTATAACAGTTATAACAATGCTAATATCCATAAAAAAAAAAAAAGGTTTTAATATGGGGTAGGGAAGGGGGAGGGAGGTAGGGTACGTGGGAGTCTCTAATATTCTGTGTGTGACTTTGCTGTGACCTAAAACTTCTTTGAAAATTAAATGAAAATTTAGGAGACACTGGGGAATGAGAGGAGGAGGGTGTCATGGTACACTGGACATCCAATAATACAGTGATAAAAGGAAAAAAGGATAATTTTTTTTAAAAAGGATTTTTTTTTGTTTATTTTTCCATTATAGTTTAATTTTTTTCTCTTTTCTTCTGAGTTTTCTTGTACTTATCTCTTGCATTTAAATTTATCATTATTATTTCTTTTTCCTATTAATTTTATTTGGTTATTATATCGGCTTCATATTCAAGGTTTAGATCAAAGAAGGGTTACAATGGGGCCTGTGGAGGAGCATTGGTTGGGGTTGTCTGGGATGGGGGATTCATGGGAGTAAGTTCATGTGAATATACATGAAAGATATATAGAATTTTCAAATGATCAAGGGATGGGGCATGGTCACAGTGGGTAGACAATCACTCAATAAATGAGGGAATACTGAATTCCCAGCCTGGAGAGCTCTGCCACTTTCTCCAAGGGAGCAGCAATAGTCCCTGAGTGCAGGGGCAATGTCTGGCAATAGAGGATGGCCCACTGATGGGTTCTTGTTATTGATGACTAGCCTTATGAGTCTTTGCTCTTGTAATTGAAACTTAGCCTACTGTTATGGGGTGCCTAAGGGTTGCCACCTGAGAGCCTCCTTGTTGTTCAAATGTGGCCTCTCTCTAAGCCAAACTCAGCATATGAATGCATTACCTTCCCCCCAACGTGGGACATGACTCCCGCAGATAAGCCTCCCTGGCAACGAGGGATTAATACCAAGTGCCAACTGGCAACACAACTGGAAAAAGACCTTGAATAAAAGGGGGAAAACATAAAGAGAAATGAGTTCATGTGGCTAAGAGACTTCAAAGAGAGTCGGGAGGTCATCCCAGAGGTAACGCTTTCGCACACCTCAGTAGGATCTCATAGAACACCAAAGTGGATATCACCCCACACAGAGGGGCTCCTGAGGGCTCTGGAGACACCTATGTCCTATATAAGGGGGGATAGCCCCAGAGTTTGATGCCTTATTAGTGGGCTCTACTTTGGAGTCTGTGCCCATAAGAGTGACAGAGTTGGACTCAAATAAGTCCTCGCCGCACATGGTCTAACAGTCCCTTCTATTCAAATCTATATGTGATGCTGGAGTTTTTAAGTGTACTTCCAGAGACTGGAGCCTCTGGCCTACCTATGTGTCAGTTGTGCCTGGAATCTCAGTGGAGCTGCAACTCCTATCCTACAGCTCAATGGACTCATCCAAGTCACCTGGTGAGGAGATGACGATGGGCAACAGCCATCCCAGGGAATGGAGAGAGCCTGCAGCTGCAGGCAGGATAATCCCATCCACCGTATCCATGGGATATAAGCCCTCTCTCACTTGGAGGTGGAGTGGATGTCACCTTCCCGGTCCCCTCAGTATTGGGGGAAGAGCTATGGACTAGAGTGGACTTAATGAGTGGTATTCTGTTGTAGACATATTGTGATTCAAGCAATGGAAGAAATTATAACAGTGAGGTGGAGCCAGTGGCCACTGGATGGTTTCGGGGCAGGGAGGGGAATGGCAGTTGAAAAACAGGGGTTTTTCGGGACTTGGGGGTTGTCCTGAGTGGCGTCTTAGTTACAGATGTAGACCATTTTACATCAGCATATACCATGCAGAATTGTTTGGGGAGAGTGTGGTCTACGATGTGAACTGTGGTCTGTGCTTGTTGGCAAGGCCCCAGGATGTGTACATCCATTATGGGTGATGTGCCACATTGATGAAGGAGATTTGTGTGGGATGTTGTGGAAGGTGTGGGAGGTGGGGAACATGGGAATCCCTGTAATTTCTGTGTAATATCTATGTAATCTAAGCACCTTTTAAATATATATATATATATATATATATAATAACATTTATGTAAAAAAAAAAAAAAAAAGGAAAGAAATATATTCTGGGGAGATTGTGGGAAGATGGCTTTGCACTAACAGGCAGAGCTAAATATTCTCATAAAAACAATGGAGAAAGAGCCAAAAAACTTTCTGAGGGACCTACTTTGGGGGTGAGTAGGCCAGCACAGTGCTGAACAACTCCAAGGAGGGTGAGGGACAAAGAGATGAAGACCCCAAAACCACAAACACAAGTGACCAAGTGCCCATGTTTGCCTGGAAGGGCCCTTCACCCCCATCCCCAAGATATTATGCTGGAGTAAAAACTGTGAATCACTGCAGGTGACTGAGAGGGGAACAGACATTTTCCTGCCTATCAGCTATTTCAAGTGAAAATAGAAGTGGAGTGGGAGGTTTGGAGCAGGGAGCTTTGCTTCAGTGAATTTGGCCAGCAGCGCCCACTTTGAATTTCGCTGTGGAGGTTCAATACAAAGATACAGGAAAACCTACAATGAAACGCCTCTGTGGAAAGGTGCACAGATTAGCACCATCTGCTGGAAATTGCATAGGCAAAAACTGTTTTTAGTTCTCTCTGTATCCTAACTCCTGATAGAAAATCTAAACCCCATTAACGAGTCCCAGGCCAAATTTGATAATTTAAGCTAGGCAATTATAAAGACATAGAATAATATCAATGAAGAGCTGTGGATAATACACAAAAGGCAAAAGAGAGAAATTGGCAATCAGAGTAAATTCACCAACATATTCAGATGTCTAGACATCAGCAAAAAAATTACAAATCATATTAGGAACCAGGAAGAGATGGCCCAGCCAAAGGAACAAACCAAATATACTGAAGATATACAGGACTTAAGACTTAATCGGTGATAATTGCACAGCTATTCTAAATCAATTCCAATAATTTAAGGAAAATATGACTAAAGAAAAATGGATTTTAAGAAGACACTGGGTGAACATATAGAACAATTTGAAAGCCTGCAAAGAAGAATAACAGACCTTAAGGGAATGAAAGACAAGATGGATGATACATTAGAGGCACATAAGAGAATATTTGAACTGCTTGAAGATAGAATTAGTGATTTTGAAACATAGCTTTGGAACTGGGAAAAACAGGAGAACAGAAAGAGAAAAGAATGGGAAAAAATGGGCCAGGGTCTCAGTGAACTGAAAGACAGTGTGAAATATGCACATATTTGCATGATTGGTATCCCAGAAAGAGAAGAGAATGGAAACTGGGGCAGAAAGAATATTTGAAGAAATAATGACTGAAAATTTCCAAACCCTTATCAAAGAGATAAAGGATAATGCACCCCAAACAGAATAAATCTGAATAGACCTACCAGGAGACACTTAGTATTCAGAAAGACAACTATCAGATATAAAGAGAGGATTCTGAAAGCAGCAAGAGAAAAGCAAAACATCACATATAAGGGAACCTGAATAAGATTAATTGCTGACTTCTCATCATACCATGGAGGCAAAAAAAAAAGTATCATGATGTATTTAAGGTACTAAAAGAGAAATACTGTGAGTCAAGAATTCTGAATCTGGCAAAACTGCCCTTCAAAAATGAGGCTGCGTTTAAAATCTTCACAGACAAACAAAAACTGATAGACTATGTTACCAAAAGACCATAATTACAAGAGCTACTAAAGGGAGTGCTACAGTCTGAAAAGAAAAAATGGTGAGAGATTTGGAGAAAAGTTTAGAAATGAAGATTATTCGGAAGGTAAACTAAAAGATAAGAAAACAGACAATAGAATTAAATGACAACAGAGTGCTGAAGGACAAAATGGATGAATTAAGTAATGTTTTTACAGAAATAATATTGAATGTTAACGGGTTGAACACCTCAATCAAAAGATATAGCCTGACAGAATGGATTTTAAAAATGAGCCATCTATATGGTGTCTACAAGAGTCCCATCTCACATGTAAGAACACAACCAGTTTAGAAGTAGAAGGTGGGAAAAAAAGTATTCTATGCCAAAAGTAACCAAAAAAAGAGCTGGAGTAGTGATACTAATATCAAACAAATAGATTTCAAGTGCAAAATTGTTATAAGGGATGAAGAAATTCATTACATATTAATAAAAGTGGCAATTAACCAAGAAGAAATAACTATATCAAATATTTATGCACCTAACCTGAGTTCCCTAAGATACATGAGGCACACACTGGCAAAACTGAAGGGAGAAATAGATGTCTCTACAATAATTGTTGAAGACTTCAAGACACCACTTTCAGTATTGGATGGAACCTCTGGACATAGGCTAAATAAAGAAACAGAGAACTTGAATAGTATGATAAATGAAATAGACCTAACAGACATCTTTAGAGCATTGCACCCCAAAACAGCAGGATATACTTACATTTCAAGTGCTCATTGACCTTCTCCAAGATAGACCATATGTTGGGTCACAAGACAAGTCTCAAAAAGCTTAAAAAGATAGAAATTATACAAAATACTTCATCTGATTACAACAGAATCAAGCTGTAATTCAATAATAGAAAAATGGAAAATTCACAAATATATGGAGATTGAACTACATACTCTTAAATAATCAGTGGGTAAAGAAGAAATTGCAAGAGAATTCAGCAAATATCTTGAGATGAATGAAAATGAGAACACAACAACATATCAAAACCTATAGGACACTGCAAAGGCAGTGTTGAAAGGGAAATTTATAGACCTCAATGCTTACATTAAAAAAGAAGAAATAGCTAAATGTGAAGATCTAAATACACACCTGAAGGAACAAGAAAAAGAATAGCAAACCAAACCCAAATTAAGCTGAAGGAAAGAAATAGTAAATATTCAAGCAGAAATAAATGAAATTAAGATCACCACCAACAACAAAACAATAGAGAGAATCAACAAAACCAAAAGTTGGTTGTTTCAGATCAAGAAAATCGACAAACCCTTAGCTACACTGACAAAGAAAAAAAGAGAGTAGATGCAAATAAATAAAATCAGAAATGATGGGATGGGGGGAAGGCACTATTACTGACCCCACAGAAACGAGAGAGAACATAAGAGGATACTATGAAAAACAGTATGCCAAAGAAATTCCTAGAACCCACAAACCACCTAACTGATCCTAGATGGAATAGAAGACCTCAACAAACTAATCAAAAGTGAAGAGATTGAAAGTCATCAAAAACCTTCCAAAGATGAAAAGCCCAGGGCCAGATTGCTTCACAGATTAATTTTACCAATAACTGAAAGACTAATACCAATCTTGTTCAAGGTCTTCCAGAAACTAAAACAAGAAAGAATGCTCCCCAACTCATTCTATGAAGCCAACATCACCCTAATAACAAAACCAGATAAAGATAATACAAAAATAAAATTGCAGACCAATATATCTAATGAATATAGATGAAAAATCCTCAACAAAATATTTGCAAACAGAATCCAAAAACACATTAAAAGAATCATAAACCACGATTAAGTAGGTATTACTCCAGGTATGCAAGTTTGGGTCAATTAGTGTAATAAATCACATTGATAAATTGAAGAAGAAAAATCACAAGAGCTTGTCAATTAATGCAGAAAAGGCATCTGACAAAATACAGCACCCTTTCTTGATTAAAAACATTCCAAAAGATAGTAAGATAGTAATAGAAGGAAGCTTTCTCAATATGGTAAAGTGCACATATGAAAATCCTACAGCTAGCATGGAACTAAATGGTGAAAGACAGAAAGATTTCCTCCTGAGATAAGGAACAAGACAATGATGCCCAATGTCACCATTGTTATTCAATATTGTGCTAGAAGTTCTAGCTAGAACAATTAGGCTAGATAAAGCAATAAAAACACCAAAATAGGAAAGCAAGAAGTAAAATAGTCATTATTAACTGATATGTTTCTGTATCTAGAATCTTCTGAAAAAAAATGCACAAAAAAAGCTACTAGAATTAATAGACAAATTCAGCAAAGTAGGGGACACAGGGCTAATATGCAAATATAAATAGCCTTTCTATACACTACAGGTGTGCAATCTGAGAAGGAAATCGGAAAAAAATTCTATTTATAATAGCAACTAAAACAACTAAATATTTCAGAATAAACTTAACCAAGGACATAAAGGACCTGTATTCAGAAAACTAAAAAACATTGTTAAAAGAAACCAAAGAAGACTTAAATAAATTGAAGGATATCCTATGTTTGTAGATTGGAAGACTAAGTATCAAAAGATGTCAATTCTTCTCAAACTGATTTACAGATTCATAGGATATCCTTCAATTTATGCTTCCATTTTTCCTCTCCTTGTTACCCAACCAAAGATGAAATGCTGATCTTTCTATAACCCTCTTAAATAGAAACTGCATGTTTTCACATGGCATGTGCTCTTCCTCACCGCAATAAGTAATAATAGAAAATTGTCCACCACAGGTGTTCCTGGGTCTTTGGCTAAAGAGCATAGACAGTTATGAGGTTAAAAGATCTCGCTGAGAGGATAAACAACATTAATGGTTACAAGAGAAATTGTTCCACAAGGATGGAATCTATAAGGTATGTCCAATGAATTGCTGGAAAATAACTTTTAAAAAGCATACATACAACATAAGACAGAAATATTCTATCAACAAGACATTCTGAATGTTCAATACAGATGAGGAAGTAATTGTGAACTTAATGATAAATTAATAGGAAAAAACAAACAGAAAGAAAAAATATTAAAGAAAAAATAAAACATGGGAAAGAACTACCTGAGAACCACGACACAATATCACACTGTTTCATATACATATAGTTGGTGTACTATGTAAGAATAGAAAGGGAGTGCATCAGAAGAAATATTTAATAAGATAATTATCATAACTTTTTTGAATATAAGGAAAGACATAAAACCTCAGGACTATGATTGTTAAAAGTGCCTAGGAAGGTGAAAAAAAAACAAAAAACAAATAGCAAATCAAGCAACAAATGAAACACATATAGATTCTTAGATCTCACAACTGAAAAACAAAGAAAAGTAGAAAATGATGATGGAAGTCAGAGGATAGTACATGATATACTCTGAAAACAACAACCTATGAGAATTACAACAGATAACATCAAAACTGATGCAAGCCAGAACAAAATGGAGAGTCATGCTTCAAATACCGAAAGATAATAATTGTCATTATAAGATTCAATACCAACTTAAATATCTTTGAAATATAAAAAAAAAAATTAAAACTTTTACAGGAAAATTAACAGACACACATACAGAAAAATATATATCCAGCAAATTTGTGCTTAAAGAATTTTCTGGGTATAAAGAGAAATGAAAACAGAAGGAAGCTTGGGTCTACTCAAAGAAATAATAACATATATTAAAAACTGAAGATAACTATATCAAATAATGGATTTTTAAAAATTTAATTGCTTTAAAATAATTGGCTACAGGAAGATTACATTGGTTCGAGGCTTGAGTCACACATAAAGATAAAATTTATACAAAAACCTAACAAAGAATGGGAACTATAAACTGCATCTCTGCTACTCCAAGGTTAATAATCCACAGGACAAACACGGTGAAAGGAGACAAAACTGCCAAAGGAAGGAAAGAAAGAAGGGATAACACTGTAGTTCCCCACATGTATTAAAAGGAGAGTAATCAAAATTTTAAATACCCTATTGCTGTTAAATTTCATTTATTAGATGAAATATACATTTTTTAAAGATATTCACACCAGAAGCATAAATTATCCAACAAGATCTGCACCTATTCAAGGAATTGAATTTTTCCTATAAACAATTTACATGAAAAAAAAAAAAATTTTCCCAATGTGAAAAACTTATGTTTCCCTCAGACTGTGGAATGTAGACAGAATGCTTCTACACATATGGAGAAGAGGACAACATCTTGAGAGATGGTAGAGCAACAACATAGAAAAACCTGGGGACGAGGGCTAACTCATGGAAATGAGCTACCCACAAACCCTAGTAAGCTAAGTCTGCATTGTTACATCTAAGGAATGTACTTTCCCCATTGTTGAGCCACTGTTTCTGAAACCCTTTCTTTTTTCCTATTTATTTTTATTTTATTCTGTAAAGAAGATTTAGGTTAAATAAATGTTACATTGAAAATAGTGGGGATTCCCATATACGCCTCTCCCCCACTTTCCCACATTAACAACATCTTCCATTAGTGTCGTACATTTGTTTCAATTGATAAACACATTTTGAAGCATTGTTACTAATCATGGTCTCTAGTTTACATTATTGTTTACAATTGCACTTCATAATTTTATAGGTTTTGATAAAATGTATAATGGCCTGTATCTGTTATTGCAATATCATGCAGAACAATTCAAATGTCCCCAAACTGCCCCATGTTACACCTATTCTTCCCTCTCCATCCCCTCAGAACCTCTCATGGCCACTGCCTTTATATCAATGCTGAAACCTTTTTTTTTTTTTATTCCAGGACAGCCTGTACCTGAGTAATACAGGTTCTGTCCCTATTGATATCAAATCACCTGATACATCTTTCTTTCATTTACAAAGCTCTTTTTTTCTGTAAATAAGATGATACATGTATGTTTGAAAAGAATTAGCTGGTATTTCCAATGTCATACTGTCTTCTCTCAGCATCTGTATAGAATGTCTGCCAGCAATATACACATGTAATAAAGTTATTTTTGTTAATTTTTTAAAAAAATACAATAAAGAAATGGATTATATTTCAACTCTGACAGGAGTATTATTCTTTTGTAGAAAAACAATCATATTATAGAATGGTGATGAAGAAAATGAACTCTAGTCAATCTGGGTTCAAATGTGAGCTTAGCCTTTAATCTATTGACTAACCATGATTCAGTTCATCTCTCTGTGCCTCAGTTCTATCTCTGTAAAATTCTGCCATTTGATTACATTTATTGGGGCATTCTTCTAGGTCATGGGGATACAAGAATGAACCGAATTGGCAATAATCTTGTTCTCAGAGAGCTCTCGTAGTGGAGGATAACAGAGAGGAAACAAAAGGCATAAGCAAAATATAAAGGAAGGAACAGCTTTGTGGTGAGGAATGGTCTTATGAGGAAGAGAATGAGAAAAGAACCAGTTATCTGGGCAAAGCAAATTTCAGGAAAATTAAAAGATGAGTAAAGTCCAGGCAACATCAGGACTGAAGAGCATAGGGAAGGAGAAGTGTGAGGAGGACAGTGTGGCCACACCAAAAAGAGCATGACACATAGATGAAGGATGCATTCAGAATATTAAGGACAGGCAAGATCTTGTTGGCCCTGGATGCCCTTACAATGTTTTGATTTTTACCCATTTTGGAAGTCATGTAGGTTTTATGAAGTAAAGTGAAATGATCCAATTTACATTTAAGAGTAAGTCTAGCCATACATTCAGATTAGACTCAGGAGGGATAGGGCAGAAACAGGGAGGCAATCTAGAAGGCTTCAACTATGATTTAAAGATGGAGATGATGGGTCTTTTGGCCAGGGTGGTAGCAGAGGAGGTGTTGAGACACAGTCACAGTCTCAATATATTCTGTACAGAGAAGCAGTATGCTATGGTGATGGACTGGTTGTGAAGTGTGTGACATAGAGACTTTCCTGAACAAGTAGAAGGACGGCTTTCCATTTTCCTGAACAAGTGGGAGTTTTTTCAAGACCTATCTGAGAATAATCTTGAGAAAGCAATCTATGTTAATTACATATCTAAAGTCCTTTGACTATTGACTAGCACTCAGTAGTACTCAGTAAATATAAACCATTTTCACCATTATTATATAATAGTAATCATTTGCAAATAAAACTAATGTTCGTATTTTGTCATGATGTATTCCAGACTTACTTTATTTAACATTATTTAAGAGTCTAACTTTCAAAAAACATATAATTTTGACATACAACCACGAATAAAATTAGTCTTAAAAATACCTCAGAACAATTCTTACATAAGATATGATATGCAATGAAATACAGAGGGATAACAAGTACCTGAAAATGGTCTAGTGTTTTCACATTTTCCAAAGTTCATATTACATTTATTCAATAACAATATAAACTCTTTCTAAAATTTGAAAGAATGGGATATTTTGTATTTAATTAAGACTTAAGGACTCGCGCCCCGACCCGTGCTGGGTGAGACTGGAAGGCCCTGAGCCCCCAGGGCCGGGCTCAGCCAAGAAGCACACGCTGAGCAGGGGCCACCACCAGGTCCTGAGCGTCCTGGGGCCACGGGGAACCGCACTGTTCCGCCCGTGTCCATGCTGTGCGGCTCAGGCTACGGGACCAGTGGCGGTCGCCTGCGAAGCGCGGAGGAGCCGCAACCCGCGCGGCGTCTGTAGACTCCGAGAAACTCTTTGCTTCGGTACGGGTATAGGTCCAGTGCAGGTCGTGAGATAGGATGCCACGATCGCCTGGGCGAGCCGCCGGGCTTCGCGTGGGAGCCCCCGCGCGCCGCTTCCCGCGTCCTGGAGCGGCCGGGACACGCCGTCCCTGCCGCACACCTCGCCGCCCTATGCGAGCTCCCGAGCGTGCCTATCTTGGCCTGGAGCCGCTGGACTGCAGCCTCGAGCGCCGCCGGGAGGCGCGTCTCCACAAGCTGTAGCGAGCCCCGCACGCGGGATCAGCGCCCGGCGCCCCGCCCTTACCACGCCTTCTGTGGGCGGCCGGCGTGGCTGGGCTGCAGTCAGGACTCTTCCTGGCCACGCCACGCTCGGCGCGCCGCCCCCGCTGGTGACCGCGGGTGGGCCCCCCAGCTGACCCCGCGGAGGACTATGCCCCTGGGGCCGCAGGCGTACCCGCGCGCAAGCCGCGGGAGATGGAGGTGTGGTAGGCCCTGGACCTTACCGACCCTCTGACAGATGCATTGCTGTGAGTTTTTGTAAGCTAAGTTTGTAGAACCTAAGCGCCCTTCCTCAGTCTTGGCAGCACTTCCTGGTGTTCAGTAAGGACAGCTTCTGTCGGCCTTTGTGCTGATCCTGAAGTGTTCTTGGAATCTGTATACTGGGCAAGTAGCCTCTTAGAGAAGAGTAACGGTTGAGTACCAAAAAAAAAAAAATCTCTTGTGTATTTTCTCTCCTGTGTGAAGGCATCAGCAGGTGTTCGTTCAATGTTGTTCCTTGAGAGCCCGTCTTGGCTTCCTTTTGGTTTCCGGTTTGTTTTCATAGCGGTCCAGCATCCCCATGTCCAGCTGTAAGCTCTCCTTTTTGTTTCTGGGCACCCTCAGTTTGTGTCCCTCCTGGGCTTCGGGGCCTCGTGGAGCCAGCCTTTTGCAGCTGTTTGCTTTGTTCATTTCTCTACTTTTCACCGTTTTGCACTGTGGACTCAGGTGACTTTAAATGTTCTGTTCCCATGTCAGTCAGTGAAGATAAATACAACCTTGATTTTGTTGGGGGTGGGGTAGGGTGGAGGTGGGGAAAGACTTAAGCCTACCCTGAGCTTATTATTG
Organism: Tolypeutes matacus; assembly: GCA_026826555.1. Taxonomy (NCBI): domain Eukaryota; kingdom Metazoa; phylum Chordata; class Mammalia; order Cingulata; family Chlamyphoridae; genus Tolypeutes; species Tolypeutes matacus. Next base: position 115,741 of record JAKSZT010008315.1, on the reverse strand, counting down.
TCTGAACAATTACAGAATCTGTTGGCCATCATTGTCAACACCAAGAAAAATGATACATTTTCTAAATAATAGCAGTGTACAGAAATGAAAGCAAGGTCATCATTGTCATTAAAATAACCAGAAGAATAAAGAGCTTAAAAATATAAGAGAGACACAGTGCATCTACAAGATGAGAGATTAATGAAAAATTATATTAAAAATAAATGCTTATACAAGATACCCCTCGTTTCAAGCAAAAGAAAGAGGAATACAATAAATATGGAAACAAGACAACACACAGTTCAGAGACAAAATGTCAATGCAATAAGTGAATATTATATATGATAAGTTAAATGTGCCTAAAAATTCAAGATTTAAAGGAAATTAATGCATACATTAATTATTTTTTAAAAAATTAGTGAACACTGATGAACTGGTGAAAGGTTGTTAAACATTTAACCATTTAAAAAAAAGGTTAAACATTAATTATTCAAACATAATGTTGGAAAATAACCAGATAAAATTCTACAAAGAAAATCTTAATGTAAGTTAAAAGAATACAAATCTCTTGAATGTAAAACATAATATTGTAAGAGTTTAAATAAAAATCAAATAATTGGAAAATTAAGAAAACACAATTTCTTTAATACATATTGAATAGCAGACAAATTTAAAATTGCAATTCCAGATAATATAGAGGAAATTTTTAATGGAAATTTTATCAAAGTATCTAAAATTTATGGGATGTCATAAAATTTGGATTCATTGTCCATTATTAGGTTTACACATTATCTTTATTAATTTTTTAAATGGTCATAGAAATTAGCTGAATAATTTATTTCTTTCTAAAAGACTATAATAAACTTGTAGAAATCAGAAATAATGAAATATTTTAAAAATCATACTGAAATTAAACAAAGAAATACTAATTACTGAATTTTGTTGACACATCACAGAATGGTAGGGTTTTCAAATGATTAGACACAAAAGAGATATTACTGCATGCTAATATTAGCCACATATATACAAAAGTTCAGGGGTTAAAGCTTTGCAAGATAAGATTCTTGATTTCACTTATTGTCTTAGTCAGCCAAAGGGATGCTAATGTGAAATACCAAAAATGTGTTGGTCTTTATAAAGGGTATTTATTTGGGGTAGAAGTCCACAGATACCAGGCCATAAAGCGTTAAGTTTCTTCTCTCACCACAGTCCATTGCCACGTGTTAGAGCAAGACAGCTGCCGGTGTTTGCCAGGGTTCAAGCTTCTGTGGTTCCTCTCTTCCCGGGGCTGCATTTCTCTCCGGTCATAGCTCTGTTTCCTCCACAAGGTCAGCTGCAGACGATTAGGCGAACAGCTCCCTTCTCTTCTCCTGGGGCCTTCTTTCCAACATCAAAACTGCTTCTCAAAAGACGGCTTCAACTTTCCTTTGCCTTGCCTTTTATATTCAATTCCCCACCCACCGGCTCAATGCCCTAATCCTAACCTAATCATGCCCAGATTAACAGATCAGTTTACAAGCATGATTCAATTATATTTTTGGAATTCATAATTACATCAAACTGTCACACTTATATACCACGAAAACTTTCATTTCACAAATTTAAAGAAGAAAGGATTTACCAAGCATATAAAGGATGAATGGGAATCAAAAGATGTAAATACCAAAAAGAAAATATCAAAATTTTATATACATGTATAATATATACATACACATACGTAAGATTAGTCTAGAAGACCATGAATAAAACTATCAGAAATGGTTGGGATATTTCTATGTCCTTTAAAATTTTTCAATATTTTCCAAATTTTCTTCAATGTTCACACATACTATTTTCTATAACTTAATTCTATCACAATATTTTACTTGGTTCTAAAAGCAAATACGAAAATTCTGTTTTCTTTTAATTTGTTTGCTTGTTTATGAATAAGATAAGCCAAAAGTATTTGTAAAAGACCAGTTAATATTATTATAAAAAAAGGCATTGGGTATTCAAAATTTTGCAAGAAAATAAGTATTCTGATGATAGTGGCCAAAATTTTGTAGTACTGGGTATAATTTTCAAATCCAACATTTGATTTATCCTTTATGATATCTATAGATTTAAAATTATCCACAGAGTTATTTACAAAGTAATTTATTTAGAAAACCATATATTAAAACCACAGGCTTAACACACTTTTCTTGGCTCCCAATTAATGTGTTAATTCCTAGAAACATATTCTTGGAAATGTTCCAGAGCATGTGTGGTCAAGTAGAAGATGATTCAACAGAAATGTGAACTAATTAAAGGACACTGCTGTATTTAAACAGAGACCAAGTAAATAACCAAGTAGGAAAGAAAGAAAAGATGAGTTCCGATATTCAGCAGCAGCATTATTACAATTGCCTGGAGCCCTCTCTCTTCAGTATGACTCTAATGAGAGCACTTTTCACCTTTTTGTTCCTAAGTCTTTAAATGAGTAGATTAGCATAAAACACTGAGGCCACTGAGGAATAGAACTTCTTTGGTTTTAAATAAATAAAAATCTTGGTGCCATAAAAAATGGCATATCCCAGGAGGAGGGAGGCACAAGTATAGAGACTTTGTGCTTTCCTGAATTAGATTTAATTTTCAGTATAGAAGACAGGATGGACCTGTTAAGACACAGAGATTGTGATAATGGAAACCATTACTTTTGAGCCAGTGGGAATGATTATCATGATTTCAGTGTCACTAACATCAGTGCAGGACAGGGCTAAAATTGGGGTTAAGTCACAGAGAAAGTGACAGATTACATTGCATTTGCAGAAACTCAAGCTGTTCATGCAGAGAACATTGACCAAGGAGTCAATAAAGCCAGTTACTTAGGACCCAGGCTCTTGGACATAAGCACAGGGTAGTGAAGAGGATTGCAGGTATCTATATAGCTGTCATAGGTCATTGAGGAGAGGAGGAAAAATTCAGTGAAAGCCAAGAAAAAGAGACATCTGTGTGAAGCATTTCATGAATCAAATAAACTTGTCGGAGGTCAGTAAGTGCTCTTAGGTCTTAGGTGTGATGATCATTGAGTAACTGACATCAAGGAATGACAGGTGACTCAGGAAAAAGTACATGGGAGTGTGCAGTTAGAAACCCAGGCAAATATCAGTATATGCCTTCAATTCCTGAGAGAGTAATCAGGTATATAAGGAGAAATGACATAAAGAGGACCCTCCATATCTTTTCGGAGTCTTTCAGTCCCATAAGGATGAAGTCAGGCACATTTGAGTTATTCGTAATTCCCATAGCACTCAATTCTTATAAAGTGTTGAGAAATCAAAGGTGATACAAGCATAAATGACTTCAAAACTGTTTTTGTTTATATGAATGATTTGGAATTTTTTAAAAAGTAGTGAATCTAGCAATTGATTATAAAAAAGTAGTTCATGAAATCATTGACGGCAATTATATATATATATATATGTACAAATCATCATTTGAGTAGTATATAATAGAAACCTATATATTGCATAATTTGAATAAACTTGACACTATTATAAATAAATCCCTATATTAACACATTTATGCAGATAAAAACATTTATCATATGTATTACTATTATACACAAATTTTTAGATGAGAAAAAGAGCACAGAAAATTAAGTAAAAGGCAGTCATGTCATAAACACCTGGCCATCTGATTCTACCAAGATTGGCTGAGTCCAGAAATCATGATCTTAACACTATTGTCCTACTTATGTATAATATTTTTTTCTTCTCCCCCTCCCCCACTTGCTTTCTGTGTCCATTCACTGGGAGATCCTATGTGTCTGTTTCTTGTCCTCTCTTCTCATTTTTTCCCTCCAGGCTTTTCTGGGATTTGATCCTAGGGACCTTCAAAGGGGAAAGAGGCACCCTATCACTTGTGCCACCTCAGTTCCTGGTTTATGGCACATCTCGCCTTGACTCTCCCCTGCATCTCTCTTTTGTTGCATCATCATCTTGCTGTGTGGTTCCCTGCATGGGCCTGGTTTGCCGCATGGGCCTGGCTCACCTGCTCGCCTTTTTACCAGGAGGTCCCGGGGATAGAACCTGGTCCTCCCATATGGCAGATGGATGCCCAATCACTCGAGCCACATCAACTTCCCCTTATATATAATTTCAAAAAAACAGAAATAAACTGCTAGATATATAATAAGCAATGATATCGATTTAATGCATCATTTACTGTGCTTTTATATACAATATAAATCTAATTAAAATGTCTTATCAGAAATTAAAAGTGTAAACCACTTTACCAGAATATTATATCATAGACCACATATCACTCTTAAGTTTTAGGAGATACGTTTTTAAGTGATTATATAAATCAAATTTATTCCAAAATTTTATTTTTATTGTATGTAAATTACTGATTCAGTCAATTCTATGTTTGCCTTTCTATAATCCTGGCATTGTAAAGTAAGTCCTAAATGATATATATTGTTCTTCTAAAAATATCCCCATCTTTTGAGATCAGCTAAAACTGAAAAACTTTGAGAAAAATACTTTTTCTATCACCATTCACTATTATCTGCCTAGAAATTTGTCAACCTTTAGTTTTTCTCACAAATAAAATACATAAAATATTTTAGGAGCCTGAATTTTTGCATTCTAGTATCTGGTTCCTTTGAGATGATTTATGTTTAATTTTTCCTGCATGAATTTTTTGTTCAGAGATAAAATAAATCAACCTAAATCTTGGTCAAATGGAAAGAGCACTTGGAAATTAAATCTCACAAGTATACCAGAAAGCTAAAGTGAACACAGAGGAAGAGAATTCCTTGCCATTCTCCCTGACAATGCCAAGACACCTCTAATAAGGATAGCTGATAAGGTACCATTCCATCATTCCTGGGACCAATTTAAAAGGAAAACTGCTTGGCATGTTCCATGGACTAATGTATCCATGTTAAGGATGTGCCAGAGAGTTCTCTATCTCTTAGAAGCCAAATAATGTTGATCATTTTTTGGTATTCTTTTCTAATACTCCATTTGATGATGGGGTAAAAGAGAAGGTATTTCTACAGAAATAATCTGTTGCTGAAAGTTCAGAAAATTAACCACCAAGGATGGAATAGCACATGTTTCACTATGAAACATGTTTATATTTAAAGTGTGATACTAGAATGGGGAGTGAACAGTGTTCATTACAAACAAAATTTAATACAACAAAATTCAAAGAGATGAAAATCATTCATAAATGCTGTTAATCTTTGGAGGTATTTCATCCAATATTTTCCTTTATGCATATAATGCTTATTTATATGTATACTTGTGTGTTTACATAATTTTATCACACTGTATTTTCAGGAAATCCTGATTTTATTATTAAATATTTATAATACACTCTGATCTATTTTATATTAAACATTTCTAAAATCAAATTTCATGTATTTTGTATTGTCTGGTACAGCATAACTAAATTCTTTCTAGGAGTGTGCACCAGGTGATAGATGGGCAATTTTGAGGCATTTCAAGAAAAACATGGTGTAATTTCTCCAGTCAGTTTTGGCAGGGTCATCTAATTCATCTGCACAGCACATATATTGTTGTATTCAGACACAACAATGTTTGTGCAACCACTTCTATTTTTTTTTTAAAGATTTATTTTATTTATTTCCTCCCCCCTCATTGTTTGTACTTGCTTTGTCTGTTCATCTTCCTTGTTTCTTTAGGAGGCACCAGGAGCCAAACCCAGGACTTATTGAAGTAATTATCTTTTATTCATTTAAATTTTTACCTGAAATTTTCTATCTTTTATTCTATGTATCGCACATAGTTTTAAATAATTTTGTGAAATATCATGGCTTTCATACCTTATTTATATTTTTCCTCATTCTAATTTGGATGTGTTATTTATATTTTTCCCAACTACATGAATATGTATTCTTATGTAGAAAATTTCAGGTAGGTTGCACTTATTTATTCAATCTATAGGAACAAATACATAGATAGCATACTTTATTTGCTGGTCATAAGAATCAAACATATATATATATATATATATATATATATATATATTTTTTTTTTTTTACTGGGAGGTCTCGGGGATCGAACCCAGGTCCCTCCATATGGGAGATGGACACCCAACCAGTTGAGCCACATCCGCCCCCGAAACATATATAATATTTGCATTAAATTATTATTAGCTGGTGCACACTCCTAGAAAGAATTTAGTTATGCTGTACCAGACAAAAACCACTCAAGTGTCCATCAAACAATGAATGGATTAAAAAATATGGTATATACATAAATGCAATACTATTCAGCTTTAAATATAAATGAACTGTGGAGCAAATGTAGGTCAAGTGATTTAGTGCATTCTTCCCACATGGAAGGTCCCTGGGGTCCCCACTGCCTCCTAAAAACAACAACTAAAAATAACAAACAACAAGCAAACACAAAAACCAACATAGTGGAACCTATGTGGCTCAGTGGTTGAGGGCCAGCTTCCCACATACAAGGGCCAAGATTCAATCCCCGGCCCAATACCCCCCCAAAAAAGAGTAAATGAATTGGTTAAGTATATGACAACAGGAATGAACCTTGTGAACATTATGTTGAGTGAAATAAGCCAGATACCAAAGAGGATATATTCTATGATACCACTAATATGAAATAAATACGAGTAAACTTAGGAGTTAAAAATCTAGAGTATAGGTTACTAGGAGATAGAATGAGATTTATGAAGGAGGAGCTGATGTTTAATATATGTAGAATATTTAATAAGGTAGTCTTTAAAGGTGTGCAAATATATAGAGTAGATGGGAGGACATTATACTCTATAACCATCGTTGCTGATTTATAAATGTGATTGTGGCTGAAAGGGCAGGCTAGGGACATAAATGTCAGTCAAAATTAAGAAAGAAATAATCTAGGTCCTTATAACATAGTGAACTCAGTGGTAAATAAGAATTGTTGTTAATAGTACATATACAAGAATGATACATTATGAAGGAGAATACATGTTCGTCTGTATTACGTGTTGTTAGGAATATGGTGATACATACCCCTCCTCATTGTTTGTATTTGCTGTGTCTGTTCATCTTCCTTGTTTCTTTAGAAGGCACCAGCAACCAAACCCAGGACTTCCGGTGCAGGAGGGAGGCACCTAGTTGCCTGAGCCTCACCTGTTCCCTGAGCCACCTCTGTTCACTGCTTTGTTGTGTCTCTCACCAAGTTTTTTCTTCTTGTGTCTCTTGTTGCATCATCTTGCTGTGCCAGCTTGCCATGACTGCCCACTGTCTTGCTCGTCTTCTTTAGAAGGGTCCAGGAATCCCCGCTCCCTGCTTTGTTGTGTCTCTCATTATATTGTTTTTTCTTGTGTCTCTTATTGCATCAGCTTGCTGAACCTGCCCGTTGTGCCAGATCACTGTCTTCTTTAGGAGGCACTGGTAACCGAATCAAGGACCTGCCATGTGTTAGGCAGGAGGCCAATCTCTTGAGGCACCTCTGCTTCCTGTGTATTAACTTTTATTAAATAAAAAGAAACATGACAGAAGAACATAAAAATCAGAGCTGAGATGAGTAAATATTTTATAATTAATTTAATGGGCAAAGCTCACTTCCTCTATATATAACCAGGTGAAGTGCTTTTTTTGTGAAATAATTAACAATAATGAAGTAATTATTATGTAGATTTAGAAGCAACACCTTTTACATTAGAAAATATTTATACTCTGGAATATCAGGAAAGAATTTGATGGCATGGACCAAGAAATTATAAAATAATATATCTTCAACGAGTTTTTGGAAGCATAATTTGTCTCTTCATCAAAAATTCAGTGATAATGACATACGTTTATTTGACAAGTTAAAAGCCGCATCAATTTATTTCACAACTGGTGATCACAGGCTTTAAGAAATATGAGAAACTAATGGACTTTTCTATGTCAATGCCAGTCCAATAGGGTCTGCTTACTCCTTACAAAATCACCAATATCAAGTATTTCTTCCCAGCATTAAAATCAATTTTTATAGTCATTAAGTGTACTTTCAAATAATATAAGTAAAAGTTGAAGAAAGAATACTTTATAAAACTAATTTTAAGAATATTTTCTGCTGAGTTTTTATTACTGGGAATCCAATATATTATCTCTAATAGTAAAATAATTTTGATAAGGTATCAGGAGTGAAAGATAAAAAAGAAACACAATTTCTTTGCCCTTTATTTCAAAACATTTAGAACTTTATCACTGACATTACTCAATGTCATTTTTATTTTTTAAAATTCTATCCTTTCTTTAAATTTTGTCAAATTTTGTTTTACATGTTTTGAATACCTTACTGTTAAGGAACACTTTAATTTTCTTAAAGATTTTATCTATGGATATTTTGTACTTACCTTCATATCTCTGGAATATAGAAGTCTATTTTTTCTAGTAGTACTACTTTGAACATATTTACATGCTTATATTTATAAATATACATCTGTATATCTTATTGCTATTCAGCTATTATAGCCATCACATAATTGGTGTTAATTTTTAATAGTCAATTACTATGAATAATTATTAAATATATATTTAAAGCTATTTTACAATGTTAACTCAAACTTTAGGTTCATCTTGAAATTTGTTTGCATTAACATTTTCTTCATTAATATGGTTCATATTTTCTTGCTTTGTCTTATGTTTGGTAATTATTTTATAATATACTGTATTCTATAAATGATATATTAGAAAGAGTTTGGATTATTTTGTCTTTCAGTAAGAGTTGTTGACCTGTGTCTGGCTGGTAATAAATGACTGGCAATGCCTTATGAAACTCTCAAACCTCATATTATTCTTTATTAAGGAATATCTCACTGTGTTATCCACAGTCTTAAGGCATAGTATTCACTATGTGCTTGGTTCTTACAGTTCTATTGTGTGACCTTTTTTTGCCTTGTCTTCTTGTCTGAGTTAGTCAAATGTTAGTAAACATTTTAAATTGAGTGCTTTTAATTAGAATAATCAAAAGAAAATGATATCTGACAAATTTCAAACCAAGGAGTTGATCACATGGTATGGGAGAGAGTAAGAGTATTGGTTGAGTCTGTTGAGAGAAAGATGAAAATTAATTAATGTATGGCTCATTCTGGAAAGTTCAGCATTATAGGGGGGCTTTACGGAAGGTACAGAAAGGGAGTTAAAAAAGAAACAGAGACACTACAACCAAATATGAAGAGCCTTCTGAGCATATCTAATATGGGCATTAGATCATAATTTAATGCAAATATTATGTTTGTTTGATTCTTATGACCAGCAAATAAAGTATGCTATGTATGTATTTGCTCCTATATATTGAATAAATAAGTGCAAGTGCAACCTATCTGAAATTTTCTACATAAGAATACATATTCAGGCAGTTGAAAAAAATATAAATAACACATCCAAATTAGAACCAGGAAAAATATAAATACATGAAATACATGATATTTCACAAAATTATTTTAAACTATGTGCAATACATAGAATAAAAGAAAATTTCAGGTAAAAATAGAAATGAATAAAAGATAATTACTTCAATAAGTCTCAATTATGAGGAGGAAAAAATCTTCAAAGCAACCATCCTTTATTAGATTCTGTGACTGTAATAAAAAATCCTATATAATTTAAGTAAGGAATGAGTGAATAGGTAGATAACAGCCTCAATATACTCTTATAATAATGTATTATAATGTTTAATAAGTTTTTCCTTATAACAGTCATTAATATATGTTATTATATTTTAAAGTGAAGTATTCAGGATTTAGATCCCTGTAAAGTAGGTAAGAGAAAACAAGGAAAATGTAAAAGGAAATGTATAATATATATACAGATATAAATACAGAGAGATTTTATCACATAAGCTACTTTCAGTCATTCCAAATACTGAAGACTGATTCTTTTTGAAGGAGGTTTGTTTGTGATATATGAGATATCTGAATTTTCTAATCAGTTGGCTCCAATTATTTGCCATATAGGCAAAATAATTAAGTTTATATTTATTTCCCTATCTATCTATTCAGTAAATACATTTGAGAATGAATATACCTAAATTTTCTGCCATATTTAATATATACAAAATAAATACTTTAAAAAATAATCCTAGTAATAAGATTTTCAACTAAACTAACTTTTTTTTTTCAATACCAATATGGAAATGCCTGCCCATATAGCAAAGAAAAATGCAAACATGACAACCCCCATCCCAAAGAACAGAGAGCATCTACAACTGCAAACAAAACAGTTCCTCAAGATTGAGGAATGAACAAACTGAACAGGGAAATCCAACTATGGACTAAAGTAGACTTATTATTATTCTAGCAATGGAACAACTTGTAACATTGATATAAAGGCAGTGGCTCTCTGAGGTTCAGAGGGGAGGGAAAGGGAAAAATTGGTATAGCATGGGGCTGGGTTTTTTTGTTTTGTTTTTTGTTTTTTATAGTACTGGGGACAGGAAAAGAACCTGGGACCTTGCAAGTGGGAAGAGAACTTTAAGTTCTCTTAAAGTTCAAGTTTCTCTTTAATTCCTTACAATATATAATTCAAATGTGTTGATCTAATTCATTCCTTTGATTTATGCAATCATTAATTCAAAGTAAAGACAGTACTGAAAGATACGCAGTTTCTAATGGTCATGTTGTAACAATGGGAGAGTCCATTCATCTGAGTTTACATTAAAGAATATTTAGTACTGAAATTCTCTCTCCATGGTAAAGTAAAAATTTCCTTTTAAGATGATAAATTCATTATTAGGAAAGCTTTTCTGAATTATTTGGAGCCATAAAAATCTGTAAATATACATCCACATTGTTTTGGAATTATTCGGCAGCTACTGTTTCATTTATTTACACAAAGACTCAAACACAGATGCATATTTGCTTAAGTTCATGAAGTTAGAGAGTCAAACTATAGTTATTTGGATATTAAGCTTTTCTGTATTTAATGAAGAACATAGTCTGCTTCTTATAAAGATCACTCTACTATGTAATTAAAAATAAAACTCATTCCTCATCACAAATAAATGATTAAAATTGTAATTGTTATAGTAAAATGACTGCACGTTTTCATGAGAGTTCCTTATGTAGGCATTCTCTTTTATTACAAATCATTTTGTTGATAAGGAAAAAAATAGACATAAGTAAATAAAATAAAAATGAAGGGGGGACATTAACACTGAGCCCACAGAAATAGGAGAGATCATAGGAGGATACTATGACCAACTGTATAACAAAAAACTAGAAAATATGGGCAAAATGGACAAATTCCTAGAAACAAAGGAACTACCTATATTTACCCTAAATATAATGTCTTACCAGCCACAAGTGAAGAGATGGAAATAGTCATCAAAAACTTCCAAAAGATGAAAAGCCTGGGAACAGATGGCTTCCCAGGTGAGTTCTACCAATCATTCAAGCATGAACTAATACCAATCTTGTTCAAGCTCTTCAAAAAATTGAACGGGAAAGAATGCTACCAAATTCATTCTATGAAGCCAATATCACTCTAAAACCAAAACAAGATAACAATATTAAGAAAAAAAGAAAATTACAGACCAATATCTCTAATATATATATAGTTGTAAAAATCCTCAATAAAATACTTGCAAACAGAATCCAAAAGAACATTAAAAGAATTATACACCACAATCAAGTGGGTTTTATCCCAAGTATGCAAGGGTGGTTCAACACAAGAAAATCAATTAGTGTAATAAACCAAATTGATTAATTGAAAAAGAAAAATCACATGACCCTCTCGATTGATGCAAAAAGGCATTTGACAAAATAATCATGCTTTCATGATAAAAACACTCTAAAAGTAGGAATAGAAGGAAGCTTTCTCAATATGGTTAAGTGCATATAAGAAAAACTTACAGCTAGAATTGTATGCAAAGGTGAGATACTGAAAGCTTCCCACTGAGATCATGAACAGCCTTTTTTGAAGAAATCAAATAGCCAATAATCAAATTTATTTGAAAGGGAAGGGACCCCAAATAACAAAAAATGTCTTAAAAAAGAAGAATGAAGTTGGAGGACACTCACTTCCTGACTTTAAAGCATATTACCAGTGGGTTCTGTGTAATATTTTGGGTAATCTAAGCACCTCTTAAAATATATTTGTATATATATATAAATAACATTTTTGTAAGCAAATGCACATATATGCATATATATTTATATATCATTTTACAAATATTGGTATGTATTGGGAAAATTTTGATTTTTACCCACAATAAAAAATAAATTAATTAAAAAAAATAAAATAAAAAAATAAAGCATATTACTTAGCTACAGTGGTAAAAACAGCACGGTACTCACACAAGGACAGATAGCTTTACCAATGGTACTGAATTGAGGACTCAGAAATTGAACCTTACATTTACAGTCAAGGTATTTTTGACAAGGCTGTTAGCCCACCCAGCTGGGCCAGAACAATCTCTTCAAAAAATGGTGCTGGGAGAACTGGATAGCCATATCCAAAAGAAAGATAGAGGACCCCTATCTCACACCTTATACAAAAATTAACTCAAAATGGATCAAGCACTTAAATATAAAAACAACAACCATAAAACTCCTATAAGAAAATGTAGGAAAATGTCTTCAAGACCTTGTGGTAGGCAATAGTTTCTTAAAACTTATGCCCAAAGCATGAGCAAGAAAAGAAAAAAAAATAGATAAATGGGACCTCCCCAACTTTTTGCACCTCAAAAGACTTTGTCAAAAGGATGAAAAGGCAGCTAACTCAATAGTAGAATATATTTGGCAGTCACATATCTGATAAGAGTTTAATATCCATGATATATAAGGAGATCTTACAACTCAACAATAAAAAGACAAAGTGTCCAATGAAAAAATGGGCAAAAGACTTTAAAAGACAACTGTTCTAAGAAGAAATACAAATGGTAAAGAAACACATGAAAGTATGTTCAACACCACTAGTGATTAGGGAAATGCAAAGCAAAACTATAATTAGATATCATTTCACACCTATTAGTCTGGCCACTATTAAAAAGTCAGAAAACTGTAAATGTTGGACAGGATGTGGAGAGATAGAAATGCTTATTCACTGTTGGTTGGAATGTAGAATGGTAGGGCTACTGTTGAGGACTGTTAGGCAGTTCCTAACAAAGTTGAATATAGACTTGCCATGGGATCCAGCAATACCATTGCTAGGTATATACCCAGAAGAACTGAGAGCAATGACATGAGTAGACATCTGCACACCAATGTTCATAGCAGTGTTATTCACGATAGCCAAAAGCTGGTAACAACCCAGTTGTCCATCAACTGATGAAAGAATAAACAAATTGTGGACTATACACACCATGGAATATTTTGCAGTGGTAAGAAGAAATGAATTTGTGAAACATATGAAAACATGGAAAAACCTGTAGGACTTTATTTTGTGTGAAGAAAGCCAGAAACAAAAAGACAAATACTGTATGATTTTGCTATTATGAACTAAATATATTATGTAAACTCATGGAAATAATTAGAAATTTCACCATAAAATAATTTTCATCAGAAAATAGAATGAGGTTAGAGAATGGAAAGCTGAGGGTTAATCTGTGCAGAAGTAGTTAAAAGGTTTTTTGTAAATCTTTGGAAATGAATGGAAATGGTGAGAGAACATCATGGTGCTTATGAATAGAAAAGCTATTATATGATAGTAGTTGAAAGGGAAAATCTAAGGACATGTATATTACTAGAAGGTAAGCTAAAAACTATAAGATAAGATAAGTAAAAGCTCATGTATAAGATAGTATACAGATTGTATAAGATAGTAAAACCTCATGTAAAACACGAATATGGGTGATATTGCACATATACGATTGTTTCTACAAAACATAAATACAAATATACTAGAGAGAAGGAAAAAGAGTAGCAGCTATTTACGGCAGGGGAAACAGAGAGAGATTGAGAGGGGAGTTTTGTTTGTTTTATGTTTATTTTTATTATTATCATTGGAATAATGTAAGTGCTCTAGGAATGACTGAAGTGATGAATCCACCAATATATGATTACATGAAATACCACTGATTGTACACTTTGGATGGATTAGGTTTTATTAATATATCAATAAAATTGATTTGTTAAAAAATTACAATGAGATATTTCACTCCTTGTTGAATGGCCATTATGTTAAAAATCAGAAAACTACAAGTGCTAGAGAAATTTGGTGAAAAGGTACACTCCTTTGCTGTTGGTAGAAACATAGAATGGTATAGCCTTTGTGGAAAAGTTTGGCGGTTCCTCAGGGAGCTATATATATAGACCTGGCATATGACCCAGCAATCCTGCAACTAAGAATATATTCAGACATGCTAAAGCAAGGATGAAAACTCATATTTGTGCACCAATTTTCATAGCAGAATTATTCAGTTGCTAAAAGATGGGGGGAAAAAACCACCCAGTGTCCATCAAGCAATGAATGGTTAAAAAAAAATGTCGTATATACATAAATGCAATACTATTTAGCTTTAAGTATAAATGAATTGCGGAGCAAATGTAGCTCAAGTGATTTAGTGCCTTCTTCCTACATGGGAGGTCCCTGGGGTCCCCCGTGCCTCCTAAAAACAACAACTAAAAATAACAAACAACAAGCAAGCAAAAAAAACAACATAGTAGAGCCTATGTGGTTCAGTGGTTGATTGCCAGCTTCCCACAAACAAGGTCCAAGATTCAATCCCTGGCCCAATACCTAAAAAAAGAATAAAAGAATTGGATAAGTATATGACAACAGGAATGAACCTTGAGAACATTATGCTGAGTGAAATAAACCAGACACCAAAGAAGATATAGTCTATGATACCACTAATATAAAATAAATACAATGAGTAAACTTATGGAGTTAAAAATCTAGAGTATAGGTTACTAGGAGATAGAATGAGATTTATGAAGGAGGAGCTGATGTTTAATATATGTAGAATATTTAATAAGGTAGTCTTTAAAGGTGTGCAAATATATAGAGTAGATGGTGGGACATTATACTCTGTATAACTATCGTTGCTGATTTATAAATGTGATTGTGGCTGAAAGGGCAGGCTAGGGACATAAATGTCAGTTAAAATTAAGAAAGAAATAATCTAGGTCCATATAACATAGTGAACTCAGTGGTAAATAAGGATTGTGGTTAATAGAACATATATAAGAATGATACATTATGAAGTACAATACATGCTCATCTGTATTACATGTTGTTAGGAATATGGTGATACATTGGAAAATGGAACTAATGTAACTTATGGGCTATAGCTAATGGTAATATTTTAATATACTTGCATCAGTGACAAAGAAGGTACTATATCAATGTCAAAGTTTAACAATAGGAGAGTATATAGAGTATAGGAGTTTTCTTTTTGGAGTGATGAAAGCATTCTAGAAATGTCAGCACAATGCTGTGATGAGACAGAACCACTGAGTGTCCATTTTGGATATTTTATTCAAAGCATGGGGCTGCATAACCCAGAGAACCCCGTGGTGGATGATGAGCTGTGGTTAACTATACAAATATGAGAACGTTCTCTCATGAACTATAACAAATGTACAAGACATGGTTTTAATTATAAGGTAGTTTATGGAAAAATATATCAATATAATATATTAATGTATATAATATACATTATATACATTTACTATATAAATGTTTACTTAATATAAGCAGTAAACTATAAGTAGTAGTAATGTTTTGTTGATGGTCTTTCATCATTTGTAACAAATGTTGAACAACAAGCAAGGTGCTGGTGGTTTGGTGATGAATGGGAGTCCTGTATGTTAGGCAAAATGTTTTGTAAGCTCACAACTTTTCTAATTAATAAATAAAAATAAAATTATTATAAATCCATAGTAACAAAAACAGTATGGTACTGGCACAGAGGAAGACATATAGGCTAATGGAATTGAATTGAGACCTTAGAAATCCAACCTCACTTTTATGGGAACTGATTTTTGACAAAGGGACAAAGACCACCCAACTGGTATAGAAATGTGCCTTCAACAAATGGTGCCAGGAAAAGAGCATCTCCATTTACAGAAAAAAGGAAGTATCCTTACATCAGACTTTATAAGAATATCAAGTAAAAATGGATCAAAAACCTAAATATAAGAGCCAGAACTATCACAGTCCTCGGAGAAGAAAATGTAGGGAAGCATCTCCAGGACACTGGTTAGGCAATGGTTTCTTTGACTTTTACTAAAGCACAAGCAACAAAAGAAAAAAATAAATAAATGGGACCTCATCAAAGTTAAAAAGTTTTCTGCCTTAAAGGAATTCATCATGAAAATAAAATGACAACCTACACTAAAAGAAAAAACATTTGAAACCACATATCTGATAAAGATTAATAACCAGAATCTATAAAGAGATCCTATAACTTAACAAAAAGAGAGAGAAGAAGAAAAACAATAAAAAATGGGCAAAAGTCATGAACAGGCATCTCTCTAAAGCTATACAAATGGCCCCAAAGCTAATGAAGACATTCCATCAGGTAAATACAAATCAAAACCACAATGAGATACCATTTCAGATCTATTATAACATCTGCCATTAAAAAAAATGAACAAATAGAAAATAACAAGTTTCGGGGAGGATGTGGAGAATTATAAATAATCATTGCTGGTGGGTATGTAAAATGGTGCACCCACTGTGGAACACAATTGGGCAGTTCCTCAGAAAGCTAAGCATAGAATTACTATAGGACCTGGCAATCCTACTACTTATTATAGAGCCAACATAATTGAAAGCAAGGACTGGAACCGATATTTCCAACCTTATGTTCATAGCAGCATTATTCATAATTTCCAAAAGATTGAAGCAACACCAGTGTCCATCAATTGATGAATGGGTAAACAAATTATGGTATATACATACTATAGATTATTACTTAGTTGTAAGAAGCAATGAAATTCTGGCCCATGTGACAACAGGGATAATCATGGAAGATATCACGATTGTATTTGGCTTATTTGAAATAAGACAAATACAAAAAGACAAATATTGTTTGATCTTACTGATTTGAACAATTAGACTAAGCAAACTCATAGAGAGAGAATCTAGTATATAGGTTATTAGGTGATGAGGTGGGGATAAGGAAAGTGACATTAAGGCTTAAAATGTACAAGGTAATTATCTGGAATATTGGGGATGTTTTGGTAATGAATGGTGGTGACAGTAACACCACAATGTGAAAATAATTAACAGCACTGAAATATATATCTAAATTTGTTTAAAAGAGGAAATGTTAGGCTGTATGTATGGTAACAGAATAAAAATTTTAAGAAATCCATGGAACTACATACACAGGGAACCCTAAATTGAACTACATACACAGGGAACCCTAAATTAAACCATGGACTATAGTTAATACTAGAATTATAAAAATGTGCTATCAATTGTAATAAATGTTCTATTCCAATGCAATGCGTTATTGTCAGGGTAGTATATGGGGATCCTGTATTTTATGCATGATTATTCTGTAAACAAACTTCTTTAATAAAGAAAAAGAAAAGAAAAAAATAATAGTAAAAATCCTAAATATATTTACTAATATAAAAAAATTGAATTTCACTTGATTTAGTATTTTAGAGAACTAGTGACCTCCACATGAGAATGAAAGTTTCCCAAAAATTAAAGACTTTTCTAGTGGGATTGTTTGTGATATTAATAAATTTGGATTATTTTGTTATTATTTTTTAATATACTTTTTTATTTTTAATTTTTAAAAGAAACTTAGATTATATATTGATACACAAAAAATATAGGGAATTCCTATATGCCCCACTCCCTAGCCCTCCCATATTTTCCCACATCAGCAACATCCTTCATTAGTGTGGTACCTTTGTCAAAATTGATGAGCACATCTTGAAGCATTGACCTAGGCAATGATTATAGTTTACATATACTCTCTTCAGCACAGTTTTGCAAGTTATTACATGATATACAATGGCCTATATGTGTCATTAAACTGTCATTCATGAGAATTCCAAAGTCCCCAAAATGCCCCCAAATTATACCTATTTCTCCTCTTTCTCCCCTCAAAATATCCAGTGACCACTGCCTCCACATTCATGATAAAAGTTCTTCCATTGCTAGGATCACAAGTCTACAGTAGAACAACTTTATATCTACTCTAGTCCATCATCCATTCCCCAATCCTGAGGATTCTGTGATGGTGATGCCCACTCCACCTCTAATTGAGAAGGGGCTTAGGTCCCATGGGGCAGATAGATAGGACTTTCTTGCTTGCAGTTGCAGACTTTCTCTGTTCTTTGAGATGGTTGTTGTCAGTCATCATCTCCTTGTTAGTTGTCCTTGGTGAGTCCAGTTAACTGGAGAGTAGGTGTTGCAAGTCTGTTGAGATTCAGAGCCCAACTGAAACATGGATAGCCCCAAGATTTAAGTCTTAATGACTTACAACTATCAACTCTAGTACTAACTATAGGTTCAAATAGAGGGGCAGCAGAGTGTGTAGAAAACAACTGAGTCCAACGCTACCACACTGGGGAGTATAAATTCCAAAGTATGGCCCACTGGCAGGGTGCCAAACTCCTGAGCTTCTGTCCTGCCTACAGCATCTGGATGTCTCCAGAGCCCAAGGAACTCTGCTATTTGAGGCAATATGTACTTTGGCAGTCTATGAGTTCCTGCTGAGATATGTGTAAGTGGAACCTCTGAAAGGACCTCTCTAGTCACATTGAAGCCTCTTAGCCATATAAACTCATATAATAAATTATATCATATTTGGATGGTGTGCAACACTCTCTGAACCAATATTTTCCAGATGAAATTTTATGTCTAAAATCCTGAATGTGTAAAGGACCCACCTAAATGCCTAAATATATCAATGGATTTAAATTCAACATAATATAAAAAGTTCATTATATGGTTGCAGATTACATATTAAAAGGCTTTAAGAAATCACCATTTGTGGAATTTTGGTTTAGAATCCCAAAAGAATAACATTGGTTCTCTGAAAGTGCTATTTATATACTCCTTTCCTTTTTTAACCATATTTTTGTAAACATTTTGTATTTTCTTTATATTCTTCAACTAAAAAGTAACGTTGCAAATTTGAAAGAAAAAAAAAATGATTTGAGAATTCAAGTGTATTCTATTAACCCAGACATTAAAGAGGTTTTAAGAATGTAAAAGAGGATTTCTCCTTCAAAATATTTGACTGTTTATCTCCACTCACCAAACTTCCCAGCTGAATTTTATAACTATGTTGATACCCTGTAGTGGTTAAGTAGAAGCTTCTACTATTGAGGCTTCATTTCCAAGATTTCCTTGGAGCCTCTTAGCCTTTACCAAATTATGCTTCTTTCTAAACTGGCAGTCTTTAATGAAAAGTTTCAGAATAACTATCAATTGTCTCCTTTACTTTTTTGAGGGGTAAAAATTGACATTCTAAATGCAACCTAACTTTACGGCTCACAGGCCATGTGCAAGGGCCTATTCAATCCAGATTTGGTGAATAAGTCTCACTCTCTGCTAAAACTCTTTTTTTTTTTTTTTTTAATTTCTTTACATTTTAAAATCTGTTCTTGAATGTTGCCTTTACGTATTCATGTATTTTTAGTTCAGTAGTTGCTGGTCATTTATTGGTTTTTAATTTTTTTAGTTAATTTTAAACTGCATATGAATTTCCTCAGTCCCATAATTTTAGTCTGAAATCTTCAGAAAATGTATTTTATTAGGGGTAACATAATTTTATGAATTTTCTATATTTAAATAAATTACATTTACAATCTGATATAAAATTAAGAATGTATTGAATCTCCTGTGAATTGGGAAACATTATTGAATATTCCTTTTGTTAAGTTTACCAAAATATATATAAATTATTTTCAAAGAAACACTACTACAAATTTAATTAGTCTCAAGTGTATAGGGAAGTATCCTTACCAAGCAGCCAGTTGCAGTAAAGCTGGCCTCTTTAGGTTGATCTTGACAGTTAACCAGGGCTCATGAGAGATATGACACATACATGTCCATTCTAAAGAAAAAAAAAAAGTTTATAAAGAATCCAGAATTAGACTGGTTATTAGAAGTGTATCTAAGTGAGAAAAGACTCCATGAATTTTTTTGGTGAAGGGAGTGGCAGGATCAAAATTTTTTCATTTATTTAAATATTTCACAAGATATATTCATTTAGGAAAGATCACTTATCTCACATTTCAGGTATATTTGTATATTATATTTGGTTTATTTCTTTGAAATTGCCAATGAATAAATCCCTGAAATAGCATTGATATACCTCAAGATCTTTTGCATACTTAATTATAACTTCCCCATATGCTATATTTTAGTTCTTAAGGTAGGCTGGAAGTTTTCTGATTTAAATATTATTCATGTTTTAGAATGGTACCTGAAGATCTGTCTGTGAAAACACAATTTGACTGAAAAGACTGGAAATATGTTGATACCAAAGTTCTCTGAAATTATAGCATTGGAAGTCAAAGGAATGAGATATTTTTAGCACTAGATTCTAAATGATAGCTAAGAAATTTAAAGGCAAACAAAAGTTATGATAAAATTCCTGGAAATCTATAAATATAAATAGAAATAATCATTTAAACATCCAATAAATGTAAAGATTTCTAATGTAATTTTACAGTGAACAATTTTTGATTTTTATTTGCTTGATTTTATGCAACATTGCTTTATGCTGATCATTTTAATACGATATTTTTTATCGCTTTTTAACAATAGACAAGGAATTAGCAAACCCATTTTGTATGATATTGTCCACATTTTAAAGTTGGGAAGTAAATACTTTCTAAATATCCAAGAGGTTATTGAAAAAAAAAATAGGAATAAACCCTGAAATCTCTCCTGTGGCCAAATATATTCATTTAATCATCATGATACATTTTGAAGAAAATGCATGATAAATTTAGCATAGTGAAACTTAAGAATTTCTATATACCGAGGAGAAAGATTCAATCTGAAGAGATGGAAGATAGGAAGGATACTTTAATGATCAAGTGTTAATGCATGATTCTGACGAAGAAAATATTTAAAAAAAAAAACAACAGTTATAAGTATGGGTCAATTCAGTAATATGCATCATTGGTGAATTTCATCAGCATCACTACTGGTAAATTTTTGGTAGTAAATAAAATTATCTGCTTAATGTAATGAAAAAAATAATATTATTACAAGAAAACACAATGATAAGAATGATATTATAGAAATCAATTTGAACAAAATATTTTGCAACACAATAGAAATTCATCTGTATATAACCAACATAAGCAAGTCAACATTGCTATTATTATTTATTAAAATAATTTTTAAAATTATAAAATATCTTTGTAAAGACAAAGGGATTATATATAAATAAAATATTAATAAAATACAAATTATATGCTTTTATACTTGTAGTCTTTAATTCTAGGTTTCCCACAAATTCAAATTAATTAGTTGCTAAAAATCCACTTTGACATAACTAGTTTTACCATTAAAATAATAATATTAAATGAGATATCTTTAAGCTCTGAAATGCTTCAGGAATGCATAACTAATAAGTTTGCAAAATTATTTATGAATGAGGAGATTACTGAAGCCTAGAAAAGCCTATATGTGAGAAAATCAGATGGCATGTTATCCCTTCATTAAAAATGAGAATCCATTGGAGTAATGGAATCCAGGAGTAATGACGGGTGGAAAGCTTTTCTTAGATACTGTGTGCAGGAGAGAAGGTTAACTAGAGTGATAGCAAGGGAACTCTGGATTCATAATGTCATGGAGAAAATGGAATGATTAGATTCTTAATCATATATTACTGTTATGGTATTTGTTATACAGGAGGAAAGAGGGGTCTCATTTGTATTTCTAATTAAGCAAGTAAAATTAAAGAAAGGTGAGGTATTAAATGTGATCTCATTTGGATTAAAAGCATTCTCAGGAGATCCTCCAAACTATTCATAACTTTATTACAAAAAAAACCTTAGGTCTTTCTGCCATAGATGGAGAAATATCAGAAGTTATTGTAGTTCCCTGGTATATGAGGAGAATAATTATCTGCTGTGTAGTGTTCAACCATTGGCAAATATAGAAGCTTTCTTAGAAACCTGTCCTATTTATCATTTGATATTATAGAAAAGGAGGAAATAACTGCATGTGTCCAGGCAGAGTTTTAAAATACATTTTTTTTAAATATTGGAAATGTGACTGAAATTTTGAAAGGTTACTGGACATTGATCTCATATTAAATATTTATTTGTTTAGATTATTTTATACTGTGAATGCTGAAGTATACATGCCCAAGATGAAAAGGGAAATATATGCATTGATCTATTTTTAAAGACTGCCATTTTTTAAATTTCCTGTATCTTGATTTCCTGCTCAGAAGCCTTTCCTCGATGCCAAAGTTTGCATAGTATTTGGTTTATTGTGGATTTTCTTTATTTTGTAAAAGAAAAAAGTTATACATTTACTCCCAGGCAGACTGTAGCATGTAAGTAGATATGAGCAACCTCACCATCATCACACAATTTGTCCTCATGGATAGCTCAAGCTCCCGGGATCTACAAGTTGTGCAAGGTCTTCTGATCTTAATGATTGATCTGGTAACATTTACTGGGAATCTGCTATTACTGTCAGAGTGACCAATCCATGTCTATACTCTCCAATGTATTTCTTTATAGGCAATTTATCTCTGATAGATCTTTGTTACATTTCAGATACTGTTTCCAGAGCAGTTGTGAATTCTCTGTCAAGCAATAAATCAATTTCTCTCAGTGCACATGCTGCTCAAATTTTCATGTTTATCCTCTTTGGAACCACAGACTTGACCTTCCTTGAGGTGATGTCCTATGATCGCTATGTTGCCATTTGCCACCCTCTGCACTATGGACTCACTGTCACCCCACGTATGGGCACACAGGCAGCTGGTGGCTTCTGGGCAAGTGTGTTGGTCAATTCTGCCATCCACACAGGATACTTATTCAGGATTCCCTTAATGATATTTACATGTCCTGTGTACATCAGTGTATGGTAATGAAGTACATTTCCACAGACCACTAAATACCCCTATTTGATCTATTCTATTCCTCCCACCCCATCCCCCTGGGGCCGATGACAACCCCCTGACTTGACTCGTTGGATGACAACATTCATAGTTACATGCACCAAGAGTCTTGACACACTGGTTTGTCCCCCACTCCTCATAGGAACTGCCCTTGCTCTTGAGAGACTTCTGCCTGTCTTTTTTCTGAACAAATCAGTCCTCCCAAATATGGGAGTCCAACTCCTTCCCACTCATTATGTGGGTCTCCACTCACTGATACAACACATTATAACAGAATGAACACTCACACACTCCCTAGAAACCTGCTCCAGTTGTGCCCTGTCCTGAATGCCCCCCCCAACCAACACCCTAAACCAGTCACTCTTCCTTGTCATATTGCCATAAGAGTATTCCCACCTCTGTACTTTCAACTTCATACCCAGAAATCCCAGTGTTCACCTGGTCCCTCTCCCAACCCTCCCCCCAGGATCCTTGACCTTCTAACCCACACTTCCCTATCTATCCATCTGTCAACCCTGTACCACCCAACCCAATAATATCACTACTCTCCTGTCCTATCCCTTCATTATGCAACTATACTCTATCACTTTACCATAGATTAAGTCCATATGGTTGATGGCTCACAACTTTTTCCTCTTTCTATTTCTTGTAAACCTATCTTACAGACAATAGCTCTCTGAGGCTGCTCAATTTCCTTAATTCATATCAGTGAGGTCATGTACTATTTATCCTTCAGTGCCTGGCTTGCTTCACTCAACATAAGGTCTTCAAGATTCATCCAAGTTATCCTCTGTGTTAGCACTTTATTCCTTCTTACAGCTGAGTAATATTCCATTGTATGTATGTACCACATTTTGTTTATCCATTCATCTGTTGATGGCCACTTGGGTTGATTGTAACTTTTGGCAATAGTGAACAATGCCGCTATGAACATTGGTGTGCATGTATCTGTTCGTGTCTTTGCTTTCAGTTCTTCAGGGTATATACCCAGCAGTGGAATTCCTGGATCATATGGAAGTTTTATAATTAGTTTTTTTGAGAAACCAACAAACTGTCCTCCATAGTGGCTGGACATTTCTACAATCCCACCAGCAGTAGATGAGGGTTCCCATTACTCCCCATTCTCTCCAGCACTTATAGTCTGCTGTTTTTTAATAGCCACCATTCTAATGGGTGTAAGATGGTTTCTCATTGTAGTTTTGATTTGCATTTCTGTAATAGCTAGCAATCTCAAGCATCTTTTCATGTCCTTTTTAGCCATTTGTATTTCTTCTGTGGAGAAGTGTCATTTCAGGTCACTTGCCCATTTGTTAAATGGGTTGTTTGTCTTTTTATTTTTGAGGTGTAGGATTTCTTTATATATGCAGGATATTAAGCTCCTATCAGATATATGGTTTCAAATATTTTCTCCCATTGGTTAGGCTGCCTTTTTATTTTCTTGATAATGTCCTTTGAGGTGCAGAAGTTTTTAATTTTGAGGGGATCCCATTTATAGATTTTTTCTTTTGCTGCTCGTGCTTTAGGTGTGAAGTTCATGAAACCATTTCCTATTAAAATGTCCTGTAGATGCTTCCCTACATTATCTTCCAAGGTCTTTATGGTCTTGACTCTTATATTTAGATCTTTGATCCATCTTGATTTGATTTTGTATAAGGTGTGAGATGGTGCTCCTCTCTCATTCTTTTGGATATGGATATCTAGTTCTCCAAGTGTCATTTATTGGAGAGGCCATTCTCTCACAACTGAGTGGGCTTGATGGCCTTGTTGAATATCAGATGACTGTATATGTGAGGATCTATATCGGAACTCTCAATTTGGTTCCATTGTTCAACATGTCTATCCTTGTGCCAATACCATGCAGTTTTGACCACTGTAGCTTTTTAGTTTGTTTTAAAGAAAGGTAGTGTGATAGCTCAAACTTCATTTTTATTTTTCAATATGTCTTTGGTGATTTGGGGCCTCTTACCCTTCTAAATAAATTTTGTAGTTAGTTTTTCCAATTCATTAAAAATAGTGTTGATTTTTATTGGGATTGCATTAAATCTGTAGATTTTTTGGGGTAGGATAGACATCTTGATGATGTTTAGTCTTCCTATCCATGAACAGGGATTATTCTTCCATTTACTTAATTCTTCTTTGGTTTCCTTTAACAGTGTTGTGTAGTTTTCTGTATATGGGTCCTTTACATTTTTAGTTAAATTTATTCCTAGGTATTTGATACTTTTAGTTACTATTGTAAACGGTATTTTTCCCTTGGTTTCATCCTTAGATTACTCATTATTGGTGTACAGAAATGCTACTGATTTTTGAGAATTGATCTTATAGCCTGGAATTTATTAAACTCCTTTATAAGTTCTGGAAGCTTTGTTGTAGATTTCTCAAGGCTTTCTATGTATAGGATCATGTCATCTGCAAATAGTGAAATTTATACTTCTTCACTCCAATTTGATTGCTTTTTATATCTTTTTCTTGCCTCAGTGCTCCAGCAAGTACTTCTAACAATGTTATATAGGAGGAGTGATCATGGGCATCCTTGTCTTTTTCCCAGTCTTTTAGATATTACATTTTTTTTTCAATTTGTTAGGTGTAAATTTTGCCAACTTTTCTGTTCAATGATCTACATTAAAAATTTAATTTTTTTTTCAAACAAGCTTTATTTATTCCGGAAATAATAATACGGATATTGGAAAAAGCTTAAAACATGTAATTAGAAGACACAATACAAGTTCCTATGTTAAAATTAACTGACTGTTAAATTAGTTTGCAGAAGGCTTGGGTTTCTATATTGTAAAATGATGATTGTCATTGGGTTATTGTAAAGATTTAGTGAAGTAGTGCAGGAGCTGAGAATTTTATTAGCTAATTCTACTGTGAATCTGAAAATAGCATAATAGAAATTTTAAAATAATAGAAATAGCGTTAATATATGCCATTCTTTTTTTCATTTTCTTCCATTTTCTTTATTTGATCTTTCAAATGCAGGTAAAAGTCTATTAAAATTCTCATAATTTTAATTAAGATTGTCACCACACAAATGACTAAAATTAAAGGAAGGGAGTCACACTTAAGGGCAAGAATTTTGAGCAACTGGAACTCACATGCATTGTTGGGAACACAAATAGATCTATCATATTCAGTAAACCTTTAGCATATCTAAAAGAACTCATCTTACATATACCACATGGGCTGACAGTTCCACTTCTAGGTAGATTTCTGAGAGGAAACAGTGTATCTATCCACAAAAATATATTTAAGAATGTTTATAGCAAGTGTATTAATAATAACAAAATTGGAATTGACCTTAATATACATCATTGGTAAAATCTATAAGTAAATTTTTGTCTATTTATACAATGGAATACTTTACAGCAACATAAGAAATGGAACAATTTCAATACTGGTGAAAAAATGAATGACTATAAAAAATGTTGAGTGAAGGAATCTAGAAACAGAAGTGAACATTGCTCTAAGCTTCCATTTACATTTACAGTTAAAGAATAGTTTGAAATAATCTAAAACAAAAAGATTAGTTTAAAAACTGTCAAAATTAAAATATTCTGTGAGAAGACAACATAATAATTATTACTGAAAAAGGGGAATGAGAGACTTTTAGGAGAGCTGGTAATGCTTTGCTTTTTAAACAGGGTACAGATTACATAGGAGTTCAAGCTATAAATTTATTATTTTTGCAATAAAATCTTCACTTCAGAATAATCTTCTAATAATTAAAAGTCTATCTCCCAACAAGCTGATGTACCATGAATATCTAAATTATAATTGGGCAGCTGTGGAGACAGTGGAGCTTGTTGAATTTGCCATTTAAAAATTTTTTAACAAATGTATACATACCACTGTCATCTGCTCTGCTCACAGGCTTTTATAAATGAGAAAACAGAGGCACCTAGAGTTAGGTGCATAACCTGCATGGAGATATTTATCTAAGAACTGGCAGGACCAGTATTTGACTTCAATAAGAGAAATGGACAAATGCATTCTTAGAGTTGGAAACTTCAAAATGCCTCTATCAGTAACTGACAGATCCACCAGGCAGAAAATCAGTAAGGATATAGTTGAAATGAACATCACCACTGAACAACTGGATGTAGTTAGCATTTATAAAATACTTCATCTAACAGCAATAGAATACACATTCTTCTCATGCTGACATGAAACATTCATTCACCAAGATAGACCATGCTCTGAGCCATAAAACACACCTTAAAAGATTTGAAAGAATACAAATCATGCAAAGTCCTCAGTGGAATTAAAAGATACCAAAAACAGAAAGATATCTTGGAAATCTCAAAATATTTGGAGATTAAACAACAAACTTCTAAATACAACAAACTTCTAAATAAAAGAAGGATCAAAGAAATTTCAGGAGAAATTAAAACAATATTTTGAATTAAAAATGAAAATTAAAATACATCTTATCCAAATTTTGGGGTGTAGTAAAAGCAATGCTTAGAGGTAAATAAATAACATTAAATGCACACAGTAGAAAAGAAGAAACATCTAAAATCACTAATCAAAGTTTCCACATTAGGAAACTGGAGAAAGAAGAAAAATAAAATCCTAATGCAAACAAAAGTAAATTAATAATAAATATTAAAGCAGAAACAAAAGAAATTGAGAACTGAAAATTAATAGGGATATCAATGAAACCAAAAGCTGCCTCTTTGGTCTGGGGATTTGTAGGTATGTGGTTAAAACTACAACGATGGGTTTGTTCTTTGGCAAATATGGCAGGGCAGGGCAGGGTTAAGGGTGCAGGGTGTCGAGGATGGGGGGATATGCAGGGTAGGGTGCACCTGGGGTGTGCTTTTGTGGAATATGAAAATGTTCATCTTGTCAGAGTGTGTTATCTCAGTGGGTGGAGACCCACAAAATAAACAAGAAAATATTAAACTCCCATCATGGGAAGTACTGCTATGCTCTCAATTAAGATCAATTGAAATTTCTCTCTATTTTTTAATGGATTGTATTCTTTTTAATGGATTGTCAAAGATCTTCATGGATTCTGGAAATGTGTTCTTTTTCATTTATATGGATTACAAATATATTCTAGTCTGTGTCTCATTCTTTTTTATAATGACACTTTTGCAATAGAGATGTTTTACTTTGGAGAACTACAATTCATTTTTTTTCTTTTATGGTTACTGAAGTGTTGATCTTTTCAAAGAAGTTTCCTGTCCCAGGTTCACCAAATGCTTCTATTAATTTTCTCTAAAAGTTTTATAGTTTAAGCTCTTAAGCTTAGTTCTTCCATTCTATAGTTCATGTGGATGGTGTGAGTTAAGAAAATATGGAGTTATATATATTCAGTTGTTCCATAAATATTTGTTGAAAAGTTGATCCATTTCTTCCTAAATCATTTATTAAAATGAATAGATTACATATGTTTACACCAATTTCTAGACTGTATTCCAGTTCATTTATTTAAATGACCAAATTTATGTTATGGCATTAAGTTGATTATGAAAACTTTAAGTGTAGAAAAGAGATTGTATTAAGTTCTTCAACTTATTAATTTTTAAAAGACTGTTGAGTGTATTAGGTCATTTTAATGTTTATATACATTTTGAAAACATCTTTTCAATTTCCACAAAAATGCCTTCTGGGATTTTAATTGAGATTGTGTTTAAGTATATAAATCCTTTTGAGGTGAATGAGCATTTTGAAAAGATTAATTTGATTCATGAATATATTATGTCTTCATTTGTTTAGATCTTCTTTATTCTAATCAGCAATGTTTAATCATTTTTATTGTACATGTATTAAATTTTTTTGGTTAAATTTGTTCCTAGTATTTATGTTTATGCAAATCCAAGTGTATTTTTAAAATTTCAACTTTCAAAAGCTTGTTGCTAAAACATAGGAATTTTATTGTTTTCTGTGTATTGATTGTCTATTCTGCAATCAAGTTAAATGTACATATTTCCCAATGGTTTTATGTTACACTCCTAATAATTTTATGTATAGACCATTGGTTCTCAACTGGGTGTTATTGGCAATGTTTGGAAACAATTTTTTATTCTCAACACTAGGAGAATGCTTATGGCGTTTAATGGCAAGGGAGTAAAGATAATACTAAACATTTTACATTGCACAGGGCAGCTCCCCAGAGCAAAATTTTTCTGGACTGAATATAATGCAGAAGTCAAGAAACCCTAATGTAAATAATGTTGACTGCAAATAGATAATGTCACCTCTTTCTGCCCAGTGTCTGCCTCTTTTATGTGTGTTTGTTTGTTTGTTTTGACTGCCTTAGTGTACTGTTTAGGGCTCTGGTATGTGGATTTAGGTAGAGGATAAAAGAGAATTAATTACATGGCTAATAAGTAATCATTAGGGAAGAAGAGGTAACTGAAGGAAGTGCACTTGGGTCATAAACTGGCAGAACAGTTAGTAAAGTTTTGCCCACGGTAACATGGAAAATATGATTTTATCCAGTGATGTCAGATGTAGGTAAA
The DNA here is from genome assembly GCA_026826555.1 of Tolypeutes matacus. NCBI lineage: Eukaryota > Metazoa > Chordata > Mammalia > Cingulata > Chlamyphoridae > Tolypeutes > Tolypeutes matacus. The sequence goes on along the minus strand of JAKSZT010008315.1, from coordinate 86,286 downwards.
GATATTCCTGGCAAAATATTGAACTTTACAACTGACTTCTCCTATTGTCTATAATAGGACACAAACAGTGAACTAAAGGAACAAATGTTTAATTTTTTTTCAAGTAGAATTGAGAGGTATTATAAAGGAGTCAGGATTTTACAAAATAGAAATTTAAAATTCTTTTCATCCCTTGTCTTTCCTGGGAAAATACATTAGTCAGAGTAAGAAATGTCCTCAGACACTTCCAGCAAAATAGGTCTTGTGGGTTAAAATGCCAGGTGTGTGGTTATATACTTTGTTGAAATCTAAGAAAGATTTAAGAGTGTGCCTACAAAGACTTACTAAATCTTAAGGTTGTGATTCCAAGGTGTTTTAAATAGGTAAAAACTCATTGAAGAATTTTTAAGACTTTGTCCACATCATCTTGACTTTCAGTCCAAGGAAGGGAAGAGGTTGTCTTAGAATAAAATTTGGGTGTTTATTTTATGTAATGGCATAACTTGAAACACTGTGCAATTTGAAACACAGAAATCCCACAATATTTTCAAAATTATTTCACCAGCATTTACTAAAAGCAACAAAGTTCACTTCAATAAAAGGAGGCCTTTGGTACCCAGACAGCCATGGGCAATAAGAGGGTTCAAAGGATGACCCATTTACAAGCAGGTGTCACTTCTTATGGAAACTGAAGACTGATTCAGAGGACAAAAGCCCTGTTCAGGGAAAACTTTCTATTAATGCTCACTATTACTGAATACATGCTAATTTCCTTGACTCTGTGTTTTTATATTTGACTATTGTTGACTATCCCAGGCTACATTTAAAATAACTAAAGGCAAATGCTGTGTTTTGTACATTTTTCCATATATTACATGTAATTTTTATGAATTGCATGTCCACTAATGTTTAAAATATTCTCAATTTCAGAACACTAGATATTTGTGTAAACAATGAAACAGAAAATTTTTCTCTAACATTTGCATGTGATTTTTTCACATGTTAATGATATATACAGGATTACACAAAGGATTGTCTGAAGTCTGAATTTAATGGGTCTCTAATATTAGCACACAATCATCTGGGCTTTATCTGTAATTAGAGACTGGTATCAATGAAGACATTAATTCCCAGATGACCAAATGCGAGGACGTGATGCTGGAGGTCCGAGGCTGTATTGATTGGGGTGCTCAAACATTTTTCTGCCCTGGGAAGCATTTCTATTGCAGCCACACCTGTGGACTCTATAGAATTGCTTGTGTAGGTTGTTTCTTCTGTGATTATTTCTGCTTCACCCCATGTCCAACAATCCTTTTCTCTTAAAGTACAAAACTGAAAACCCATATTTAGTGAAGTTCCACAGTTTCAAAAACAGTCTTGTGTGATCATATTCACTGCTACCACAAAATGGTAATCATGGAAATTTGGAAGCTGTTCTCTTCTGATAACTATTTTAAATCTATTACCTATCATCTCTTTCTCCTTATCATCAAATATTTCCTTTAGGTGATTGCACTGTGCAGCAATTTGCCTGAAATGGGCTCATTCTAGGTGCCCAGTCTTTTTATTCAATCTTCACTGTAACTTTATTGGGTAAACAAATAATGTTCCACTTAAAAGTAAGAAAAGGAGACTCTTAAATGTTAAATAACTTACATAAATCCCTACAGCTAATTCCAAAGGCCATTTATTTTATTTATACCATAGATGCATTAAAATGATAGATCATAGATCATGGAAGGAATATGAAAAATAAGTTATTCATTAATATCTTTTGGCTAATTAAATGAACATCCACAAATACACTTTATCCTAAGTGAACATGGAAACCTCACAAAGAGAGAGAAAAACTGCTAATTCTTCCTGAACACTTTAAGTTCACATTATTCTAGGGAGAGAGAGTGCCTCAGCTTTAAATTCCTTAATAACACAACCCAGTTTTTCTGTTTAATGTTTGTAAGTGTGTATGCATGCAGGCACACCTTGTGGGTAGGTTTTTGATGGACATTTTTCTATAGGGGCAGGTTCATTGAAGGTTTACCTTGTAAACACACAGAAAAACCAAAACAAAATTTTTGAGAGTGAATCACTCGTTTTTTATGCTGCCAATTCCCAGTAGCTCAATAAAAATCATCAACCAATACTAAGTAAAATCAAACCCAACTTTTCTTTCTAGAAATCAGAAAAAAAGCAAGAAGTGAGGAATCCTTCTCTTTGGCAAAGGGAAGGTTATGCTCCATGACATTTTCCCATCAGCTCATTTGCAGCAGAGCTGGTCAGTTTCAATTTTATTAGTACCATCAATAACCTTGATAAGTCAGGAGAGCTCTCAGCTACAGGCTAGTCACCAGTAGGTGACTGGGTGCCTATATTTTTAGAAGGCTCTGAATGTTTCCTTAATTATTTAGAAGTAGGTTGGCTCACATAACACCAGTGCATAAAGCTTCAACAGCCTGCTCCTATTTACGTAGTATGGGAAGTATTCATAGCAGGTTTGACATCATAAGCTTTGAGATGCATGCTGTTGTTTATACAAACAAGTAACCATCACCAAAAATCTCTATGGTTTGCAAATTTACTTTCCTTAACTTACTTCTTCATTTGTGGATATTCAAGTGACATATTCAATCTCATATCTTAAACCAAATAACCTGATTTCATCAATGAACTCAGAATAGTTTGCCTCCCCATATTGACAGGAATTTGGGCTTTTCTTTAAAAAAATAAAACATCTATTCTCTTATCTAAATACTTTAGTACATTCCCTACATATTTTATAAGATATATGTTCCTAAAAGTATCATAATGTTAAATTTATTCATCAATGCATAGATCACTCTATTTAAGAATTTGTTCAGTAGACATGTAAATCATTAAAGAAAAGATAACTTTCAATTGTTACGAGCAATAAAAATCAGGAAGTAAATGTTATTCTCAAGTAAGTAAAAACCAATTTCAATCTCTCTGACATTACACACAAGCAGACACATAAAATATTAAATTTCTGTACTTTGTGTGCACATTCAGGATGTTGGTCAAAATACTTCTTTTCAAAAAAGCTAAATATTTTGCCTCTAACTTCCAAAGACAGATGCAGTCGATGTGTTTGTGGATCTTTGTAGCTATATACAGCATGGTTTTTAGAATGCTGAAATAATAATTGGAGGAGGAAATTTCTGAAATAGCAATTGCCAAATAAAAGTTTATGCAGTTATTGAATGATTAGAATATTCACATTAGCAATCATTTAGTAAACAATGCAAATTAAGAACCAAAATTAGTGAGTCCACTTAAATGTTGCTTTACATTTGAGCTATCATGTCAAGATTATAATGAAAGTGGTTATAGTTCAGTGGATTGAGCTCCTGCTTCCCATGTATGAGAACCCAGGTTCAATCCCCTATACCTTATTTTAAAAAATTATGTTGACATTTCCTTTTCCATGTGTGGTAGATTTGGAACCTGAAACTGGTGATCTAACTTAATTTATCCCAGCCTTTAACCATTTGAGATATAACGTACATTGCAGAGATGCAAAAAATCCTTCTCCCTGTGTCTTTTCAGAATTTCTGATCCATGGTATATTTCAGCATGATAAAATGGTTTTCTTTTATAATACTGAACTTCTGTGTAATTTCTTATTGAGCAATTGGTAGCAGGAACAACACATCTCTTCATTCTGCCACTCTTCTCTATTCTACCTCTAGTGGTTTCTTTCTGAACTCACATTCGATGGAGTCCTCTACTCCTGCTGCAGCCAAGAGGTCTCCATGCCTTTAGCCTCTGGTTTCAGGCGTGTATCACCGACAATGCTGTACCGAGCGAATTCTCTGAAATCCAGTTTCATCAAGTCAAGTGCCTTCTTAAATTCTTTCAGTGAGCCCTCATTCTCCTCATTATAAAATTCAAACTTTCACTCTAATATAGGCATTTTGTAAAGTGATTCATCTAAATATTTCCAACCTCTTCTCTCCCCATGCCATTCTCAAAAAAAAAAAAAAAAAAAAAAAAAAAAAAACCCACAACAAAACCAAAAAAAAAAAGCATTGTCTCTCCCTTCCTCCTCCAATAAATTGGCTCCCTATTTGAAAAAGAATATGGGTTCAAATACTATGATATTGAAATGAAAATCTATGACAATCACACTATTTCCCTACAAAATCATATTGCCAATATTTTTAGATTTTTAGAGCTATATTACTATTTGCTTTTACACATGAGGTTGTCTTAATGTGTGTCATTTTCTCTCAAGATCCTAATATCAGGTTTTCCTTAAGATTTGAACACAGTGCCACATTCTCTTGAATGTATCCTGCACTCACTCTTCTCAATCTCTTCAAACCCACCATTGATCCACCCCCTTGTTCTTCTCAAACAACCACATTGATTACTTAAAATACATTTCATCCATCATGAGAGATCAGCCTCAACTGCGAGAATACCTGCTGTAAATTTGTCATCTCCTCCTTCATCCAAGTGTGAGTTCCTGGTGGGCTTCATAATATTTGAGGGTGTTATGCATCACATAGCATTGATTCAATTTTGTCCTACCCTATTTAGAGTAAAGCTCCTTCTCTCACTAACCCACCATTCCTCAGAGTGAATGGCTCCCACTCTACTTCCTCATGCATAAACTTTATGCGTGCTCAAATCACTCCCATGATAAAAATCCCCTCCCTAACCCACAAATCCCTATAGCAACTTGCTATTTTCCCCAAAATCTCATCTAAATTTCTCACAGAATATTTTTCAAAATGCTCACCAGCACTTTCTCACCTGCTATTAACGATCCAACCACTTTTACCTGCTTTCAAACTCATCACTCAAATCTACTCTGCACAAGCAAAAATCCATTCACCAGATTAATTTACTAACCCATAATCCTGGTCATGTTTTTTGAGTACATCATCTCCTATGGTGAAAATAGATGAAATTCTGCCCATTCAAGGTTGTAAAATATTTTCATGATACAGCTTCTCAAATATATCATCACATTTCTGTCACACATTCTGCCATGTCTTTTTTGGATGTTTGTTTATAACACTTCATAATTCTGACAACTCCTCCTCATTCCATAATATTCCTGGCTCCTCAACTTGTTCTAATTGAAATGCATATCTCAAAATTATTTTCCATGGTGATGTTTCTTCTCAGTATTTAGGAAGTTTCTTCTTCAGGGGAATACTCCTCTCATTTGATGTGGTACTAGGTAGGCTCCATTCATAACTCTGGTGCTTTCCTTGACACTGTGTTAATGCAATTGGCCGTATATTGTACCCTCTGTACTGCTTTGTCCTGCATACTTTTTAGTAATCTCCTTCTTGAGGTTACTTCAAATTAAACCTTGTATCTGATTCATCTCCATCAGGGATAGGGAAACATTTTGTGTAAAGGGGCATGTAGCAAATATTCTAGGCTTTGAGGCCACATAGTCCCTTTTACAGGTACAATTTCTGCTGTGTTAGCACCAAAATAACCACAGAAAATACATAAATGAATGAGTGTGGCTATGATCCAATAAAACTTGATATACCTACACTAAAATTTCAACTTCTTATAATTTTCCCCTGCCATGAAATATCATGCTCCCTTTTATTTTATTAAACCTGTAAAGCTTGAATATCAATTTTAACTCAGGTCATACAAAAAAAGGACTAAACAGTTTTTGTCCTGCTTACCTCACACAGCAGAAGGAAGCCACCGAGTCTCAGATGGACCTGAGAACATGGGAAGCACAAACTGACCAGAAACCAAACTGACTGCTGATGGTGGCAGGCACCAACCTAGTCACAGTGAAATGTAGGGAGAAAGGTAAAAACTGGATGGAAAGGAAGGCAGCATTAGTAGAAATAGACAGAAATTACCCAACATGAGAATAATGGATTGTATCTATGCAGCAAATCTAACAAACAAACCAATGAAGTATTAAAAAAATGTGATTCATTTGTGATTAGGACAAAAAGCCAAGCTTATGGGACACATGGTTCCATATGTATAGGGAAATTATCAAGGAATAATTGCCAGTTAGCCATAAGTAGCTTCATTATTGATCTTGAAGAATAAAAGAAATAAATGTTCAAGCAACAGCAGAAAGAGCAACTTTCTTATCAGGGGAGAATCACAAAGTCATCCCTCAACTCTTAAATCCAGAAGTCTATAGAGACTGGTTTAAAAATTGTTGAGGAAAGTGCATTCTAATAATATTCTCAAACAAGTTATTATTCAAGTGCAAAGGCAATGAGCAAACATTTAGTTATTATATTAACTAAGACCTATAACACATGTGTTCCCAATGTCAACCAAAAAAATATCAGAGTGAAAAATTCAGCTAATGAAGTGTATCATCAAGTCAAACACTTCAGAAATAGAATAGCTATGGAGGGAAAAGGAAAAGACTAAGGAAGACTTCATATTGTACATAGGTTATCTTTTACCAAATCCATCTGTAAATTTATTTATATCAATCAAATTGCCAGCAAGTTTGTGTGTTTGCTTATATATTCATAGCAGCATTATTTATAATAGCCATAAGTGAAAACACCCAAATGTCTATCAAATGATGAACTGATATAAATATGTTATATCCAAAAATGTAATATTAATCAGCCAAAAAAAAGGAATGGTGTGCTTATACCTGTTGCAATACGAATGGCCCTGAAAATGCTAAGTGAAAACAGCCAGATGCAAAAGGCCATATATTGTATGATGCTTTTATATAAAATATCCTAAATTGATAAATGTATATATAAATAAACTATTGCTTGCCATGGTATTGGGGATAAGGGAGTGTAGAGTAACTTAATGGAGATGGAGATTCTTTGTGGTATAATAAACATATTTGAAATTAGACATTGGCACTGTTTGCACAAGTTTGTAAATTTATTCTAAAGTGCAGAATTGTATATGCTAAAAGTATGGATTTTCTGGTACGTGAAGTATATTTCAATTTAAAAATGTAGCAGAAAAAAAAAGAGTTTTTAATTATTCATTAGGAACATTTAAGTAGAGAAGGGATGGAAATGAGAGTAATGCTATGTGGCCACTCTTGATTGAATGTATAATTTTGTATTTAAAAAAAAAATAATTGCAAGACTGAGGAAGTGTTCCTATAGGTTAGAAAACTTTCTGAAAGTTTTAAAGATCTCAATAAGTAGGCGATTGAAAGTGTTCTGCAGTTTGAAAACAATTCTAATAATTTTTCATGGTATTTGCATTTGTCTGCACATTTTATGTTTTGCTTACATAGAAAATAAGACCCGAATGATCATGAATCCTATTTTCATATAACATAATTCCCATTTATAGCCAATTGTTAGATTGCTAGGACATAATTTTATTTTCATTTCTCATGTTGACCATTATGCCTCTCTCTTTGTTTTTCTTGATCCATCTTAACATACCCTTATCAATTTTATTACTCTTTTAAAATAATCTCTTTTTCCATTCAGCCTCTCTGTTTATACTTGTTTCCTATTTCATTAATTAGATTTTTCTTTTTCCTTATATTTATATCCTTTGACTTATTTTTCTATCAATTTTGGAAAATTCTTGTGATGGATATTTAGATCATTGATTGACAGTTTTTCTTCTTTATATCTAAATCATGCATTATATGTTATAAATTTTCCTTCAATTCTTTTTTTTGCTGCAAACAACATATTTTTATATAAAGTTTTTAAAAATGAATTCCAACATATTCTCTAAATTCCTTTTTGATTTCATATCTGGACTATATGATATTTATGATAATATATTTTAATTTCTAAACATGTGGAGAATTTTAATTTGCTCCTTGTTATTAATTTCCATTTAATCATATTTTGAAGAGAATCTAACCTTCCTGTTGTTGTGACATTTTTATATTGTTAATAATTATTTTAAGTTCCATATATTGTTTTTTTTTTTAATCCATTGTTGCTTGAAAAACAGAATTCTTGTTTAAATCTTCTATATAATTTTAGATTCTTTTCAGGTTATTATGTTAATTGCTGAAAAAGTAAATTGCTTAAAGTAAAAAACATGAAAAAATACCATGCAAAAAGTAACAGCAACAACAAAAAAAAAACCCCACAACAACGCTACTAGAACTAATAAACAAGTTCATCATTGTGACAGGTTGCAAGATTAATCCTCAAAAATCAGTAGCGTTCTATACACTACAAATGAGCAATCTGAGGAGGAATTCAGAAAAACAAATTCCATATAAAATAGCCATAAAAGAATAAAATATTTTGGAATAAACTTAACACAGGACATAAAGGATCTGTATTCAGAAATCTACAAAATACTACTAACAGAAACCAAAGGCGACCTGAATAAATGAAAAGACATTCCATGTTTATGGATTGGAAAACTAAATAGAGTAAGATGTCAATTCTATCTAAACTGATTTACAGATTCAATGTAATCCTTATAAAAATTCCAAGTCTTTTTTTTTTTTTACAGAAATGGGAAAGCCAATTAACAAATTTATTTAGAAGTGAAAGAGACCCCAAATAATCAAAAATATCTTTAAAAAGAACAAAGTTGGAAAACTCACATCCTAACTTTAAGGCATAATACATAGCTATAGAGGTAAAATTAGCATGGTAGTGGCATAAAGATAGACATATTGACTAATGGAACCAAATTGAGAATTCAAAAATAGTCCCTCAAATCTACAGTCAAATGATTTTTGGCAAGGCTATCTCATACCTGCCCACCTAGGTCAGATCATTCTATTCAACAAATGGTGCTGGGAGAACTGGATATTCCTATACCAAAGAAAGAAAGATGACCATGTCTCACACCTAATACAAAAATTAATTTAAAATGAATCAAAGACCTAAATATAAAAGCTAGAACCAAAAAACTCCCAAAAGAAAATGTAGGGGAACATCTTCAAGATCTTGGGGTAGGTTGTGGTTTCTTAAATCTTAAACCCAAAGTATGAGCAACAAAAGAAAAAATAGATAAATGGGACCTCCTCAAAATTAAATACTTTTGTGCTTCAAATGATTTTGTCAAGAAGGTTAAAAGACAGTTTAGCAGTTTGATATAGTTTGTGAATTCCAAAAATAGATATTGGATTATGTTTGTAAACTGATCTGTACCGAGGCTTGGTTAAATTATGATTAGGGCTTTGATTGGGCCACATCAGTAGGACTTTGAGTCCCCGCCCCCTTGATGGGTGGGGAATCACAGATAAAACTGCACGGCAGAGCAGAGGAGTTCATTGGAGTTTTGATGTTGGAGTTTTTGGCTCCTGGAGTTTTGAGCTGGAGTTTGGGTAGTAAACACACAGAAGCAGAGCAGTTGAGCCCAGAGGGAATCAAGTCCCAGGGGGAGAGACAAAGCCATTGCCTGAAAACCTATAGCTGGCCTTGTGGAGAAAGACAGAGCCTAGAGAGCCTCATAGTCTTCAGTTGACCTTGTGGAGAAAACAGAGGAGCTGAGCCCAGAAAGAAATGAGACCTGGGAAGAGAGGAACCAGGGAAGCCTGAACCCTGCAGACATCAGCAGCCATCTTGCTCCAACATATAGCAATAGACTTTGTTTAGGAAATTAACATATGATTTACGACCTGATAACTGTAAGCTTCTACCCCAAATAAATAGCTTTTATAAAAACCAACAGATTTCTGGTATTTGCATCAGCACCCCTTTGACTGACTAATACAGGCAGCCTACTCATTGGAAGAAAATTTTCAGAAACCACATATCCCATAAAGATTTGCTTTCCATATTGTATTGTGAGATTATACAAAACAGTGATAAAAAGACAAGCAACCCAATTAGAAAATGGGCAAAATATATCAACAAATATTTTTCCGAAGAAGAAATAATATAAATGTACATGAAAAGTACATGAAAAGATGTTCAACATCAATAGCTATTAGGACAATGAAGATCGAAACTACAATGAAATATCATTTCATACCTTACAGAACGGTTGTTATTAAAAAGGCAGAAAACTACAAGTGGTTGAGAGTATGTGGAGAAATGGGAATATTCATTCACAGCTGGTAGGAATTTAAAATGGTGCAGGCTCTATGGAGGACAGTGGATTAGTAAGTAATCTCTAGAGAAACACAACTTATGTTCTAAACTCTCTAAGCCTTTGGATCCCCTCATCTACAGTATACCAGGGCAGTTCTGGCATTTTTTACCTCAGGCAACATCAACCATCCTTTGGTCCATGTTTCAGCCAGCCCCACGAACAAACATTTAAAGCCCTTTCTAACCATTTGAGCTACAACATTGAATCCAGAATCTCTGCTTAGTGGTCCCATATCAATAAATTCAATCTGATAAAACTGTATAATTCTTCCACCATGATCACATTTATTTAATATCCATTTCCAGATATATTCCCTTGAATTCCGTCTATAAAAATTGGAAAATTCATGCAATTCTTTTGGAGTATATCATACTTCCTCATGGGTTACACTTTGTACTTCACTTTTGGGAGCTTTGTTGTGACTTTAGTTATAGGACTTGGAGAAATGTGGTGTACTGAGGATGGATAGTGAGAAGCATTAGAAGTGTCTTGCAAGCCAACTAACTCAGGGCATTCCATTGCAGCTTCATCTGGTGAGACAGGATTAACAGCTTCATGCTGGGGTTGGATAGCAGTCTCCTCAAGGCAGAGGGAGATTGGGTGATGGTTTCCTCAGAGCAAGGAGGAGGTCATGACTCCTTGGGGGAAACTGGAGTTTGGGTGATAGTTTCCTTATGGAAGGCTGGAAGTCAAGTGGATATTTCCTTAGGAAAGCCTGGAGGTTGAGTGCATTTTTCCTCAGGGTAGGGAGCAGGTTGGGTAGCTGTCTCCTCATGGTAGACCATTACAAGTCTTTCTGGCAAAGTCTCAGCAGAATTTCGGGTTTCAATATACACACTACTATTGTGATCAATGCATATTTCTCCATACCATTCCTCAGGATTCCACACCTTTCCAATCAATGCCTTCACTTTAACAGCAGACACCCTGAAATGTTGTTTGTTTAGTTAGATCATAATTTTCTAAATAAATTAATTAATCTAAGAAAGTCAAAACCAAAAATTAACCAAAAGAAAGCTGATCTACTGTACCTAATATCAACAGAAAATATATTTTGAGGAAAAAATATTTCTAATGATAAAGGATACTTCAAAATGATCTAGATCACTAGTAAGAGAATAATAATTATAAATTTATATGCAACTACTTTGATACAAAATATAGAATTCAAAAATTGGTGGAATTAAAAACAGAAACCCATGAATACCCAAACATTCGGTGAGATTTTACTTTTTCAGCAGAAGGCATTGAAAGGACACTGCTCAAGGAAAGTGCTTCTCTTCTGGGTTGCATAGTGCTTTTGCTTTTTTTGCACTTGGCTGGCAGGTAAGGCCCACAAGGGTGTCCACTCCCTGTGGGTTCAACTGCACCCTTGCAGAGGCCTTCTCCTGAGTGCCACTGGTGCCTGGCTGCCTTCCCAAGATGGTGCTTACCTGCTTGCCAGGCTCAGCTTGAAGCACCTCAGTGAATGTTTCCTTTATTTATAATTTGCCTGAATAATTTATAATTTCAGACCCCAGCCATTCTGCTTCAGACCCAACCTCCCGACAAGTATGCTCCTATATGCTGATTGTTTGATGTTTCTTAGTAAGCCAGCTACTGATATATTTGGGGCTTGCCACATACCAAGACCAAATAAGGTGTTCATTCACGCAATTTGTTTAGAGAATAAAGTCAATCAGCATTAGAATTCTAAGAAATTATGTCTATTCACAGCAGACTTTTTAAAAACATTTTTAATGAAGTTTATCATTCATACATGAACATTCATAATCAATAAGTGTATAGTAAAAGTTGTGAACTTACAAAACAAGCATGCATATCATATAGGGCTCCCATGCATTATGTCATGAACAACACTTTATATTGTTCTGAAACAATTGTTACAAACTATGAAAGAGCATCATCAAAATAGTACTACTAACTATAGCCCATATCTTACATTTGCTGTGTTTTCCCCCAACTCACCCAGTTAGTAACACCCTTTATTATTATTATATACTTGCTATAGGTCATGAGAGAATGTTCTCATATTTGTTCTGTTAACAACAATGGGAGCTGATGCTTAATGTAAGTAGAGATTTTAATAAGTTTTGCTGCAAATGTGTAGGAAAGAATAGAGTTGATGGTAATACATTATAGTGAACATACCTAACACTACTGATTTATAAGTGTGCTTGTGGCTGAAAGGGGTAGTCTATGGATGTAACATTTCAATTGAAAGGAAACTAGTGAATAATGTAAGGAATGTGTAGCATATTGATTTCGGTAGTTCATGAAGATTGTGGTTAATAATATACGGATGTTCTTTCACAAAGTGTTAAGAATATGCTGCTGCATGGGAAATTACAACTAATGTAACTCATGGATAGATAACATTAATATTGTAATATTTTTGAAACAATGGCAAAGAAAATACTATATCAGTGCTAAGGGAAAATGTTGGGGTGTATAAAATGGTATGGGATTTTTACTTTATAAAATTGACTTAGATGATGACAGTACAAATCTGTGATCAATGAGAGCCATGAATTGTACACTTTGAATGGATTATACAATCAAGGAACTCTGTAGCACAGCAGACATCTTAAAGATAAGGCCAAATTCAATTACTTACCAAGATAGAGAATTTGCTATATCTGCTATTATGCTTCTTCTTTCACCCCATTTTTTATTAGAGAAATACATTTACAGAAAAATTATGGAGAAAATACAGTTCCCCATACCCTCCATTATTTAAACCTTGTATTCGTGTGGTACACTTGCTAAAATTGATAAAACAATATTATAATCACACTCTCAATGATAGTCCTTGGTGTATATTATGACTCCCTCTCTATATTGTACAATCTTAGGTCATTTTTGTTTTTAAAATTGTTATTCTAGAAACATATATAAAACCTACAAATCCCACTTTTAACCACAAACAAATATTTAATTTAGTATGGTCAATTTTGTGCATAATGTTGTGCTACCATCACCACTATCCATTACCAAAACTTTCCCATTATCCAAAATAGAAACTCTATACAATTTAAGCATCAACTCCCCATTTCATACCTACGCCTCCATATGCCATACCCTATATTATAGTTTCTGACACTTTGAATTTTCTTATTCTACTTCTTTAATATCAGTAAAATTATACAATATTTACCCCTTGTGTCTGGCTTATTTCACTCAACATTGTGTCTTCAGTGTTCATGCATGTTGCTGCATGTCTCAGAACTTCATTCCTTTTTAAAGCCAAATAATATTTTATTATATGTTTATACCACATTTTGCTTATCTATTCATCAGTTGGTGGACACTGGGTTGCTTCCATATTTTGGCAATTTTGAATAATACCACTAATGAATATCTGTGTGCAAATAGATGTTTGACCTCCCTCTTTCAATTATTTTGAGTATCCTATCAGTCTTCCACAGGAGTGCCAATGCAAATTCCCAGAATTCTGTTGACTTTTAAAAATATTTTATTGAAGTATATCAGTCATACATGAACATACATAAACAATAAGTGTAACAATATTTGTGAACTTACAAAACAAACATACATAACATCATACAGGGATCTCATACCTCACCTTACCACCAATACCTTGCATTGCTGTGAAACATTTTTAACTAATGATTAAAGAGCATCCTCAAAATATTACTACTAACCAAAGTATTTTCCCTCAACCAGCCCTATTATTACTATTATTATATCATTTACACATGAACATACATAAACAATGACTGTATATTAAAAGTTGTGAACTTACAAGGCAAATATTCATAATATCATACAGGGGTCCCAAACATCAATCTTCCACCTACACATTGCATTGTCATGAGATATTTTTTACAAATTCTGAAACAATATTGTCAAAATCTTACTGCTAGTTATAGCCCTTATCTTATATTTGGTGTATTTTTGCCCCTACCCACCCTATTGTTATTTTTTTTAATACATTTTTATGACAGAAGCTGTAAACTAAACAAAACAATCATGCACATGTGCAGAATTCCCAAACAACACCCCTCTATCAACATACCGCATTGTGGTGGAACATTTGTTACAGATTCTGAGACAATATCATCTAATTATTACTGGGTCCATAACGTATATTTGGCACACATTTTCCATACTCCCCCATTATCAACACAGTACATCTTCGGCATAGATGTAAAAATATTACATTATTACAGTTAACCACCATCCATAGTTCACTCCAGTGTATTTTGCCCATGCTTCTTCACATTCCCACCACCCTGCAATAGTGATGTAGCTCAAAAAGGACACTCTTGCATCAACCACAATTCTTATCCAGCTCAGAGTTTACTGTGCTATTCAGTCCCTAGATTATTTTCTAGCTATCTGTCAATTGGCATTTACATCCCTAGGCTACCATTTTCAGCCACATCCTCATTTATAAACCAGCTGTTTTCACTGTAATGTGTTACCATCAACTCTGTACATGGTACAGTAAAAGCTAATTAAACCTTCAACATACATTAAACATCAGTAGTCCCTCTCAGTCTTTCTCTTATCTCCTTTAAGAATCCACCACCTACCACCAGGTTTTGAAGATATTTTCCTATATTTTCTTCTAGAAGCTTTATGGTTCTTGCTTTTATATTTAGGTTTTTGATTCATTTTGGGTTAATTTTTGAATAAGGTGTGAGATAGGAGTCTTCTTTCCTTCTTTTGCTATGGATATCCAGTTTTCTCAGCACCATTTGCTGAATGGATTGTTCTGCCTGAACTGGGTGGGTTTGACAGGCTAGTCAAAAATCACTTGACCATAGATGTGAGGGTCTGTCTCTGAACCATCAGTTCAGTTCCATTGATCTATGTGTCTGTCTTTATGCTACCATGCTGTTTTTACCAATGTAGCTATGTAATATGATTTAAAATCCAGAAATGAGAGTCCTCCAACTTCACTTTTCCCTTTCAAGATGTTTCTGGCTATTCGGGACCCTTTACCCTTCCAAATAAATTTGATAATCATGTTTTCCATTTGTTTAAAAAATGCTGGTAGAATTTTTATCAGGATTGTATTGAATCTCTATATCAATTTGAGTAGAATTGACATCTTAATGATATTTAGTCTTCCAATCCATGAGCATGGAAAGTTATTCCAGTTACTTAGGTCTTTTTTTTTTTTTTAATTTTTTAAAACATAATTTACTTCATTTTTCAGTTTTCAATTCACTAAATTTAGCTTTTTTTTTAAACTTTATTTTGTACATTTAATAATTGAAAATATAAACAAAAACTAAAAAGTAAACACAGATGAATAAATATATACATTTCTCAATTAAATCTAATGGATACATATAAATTTTTTTTTTAATCAAACAATATATTACACAATATATTTGGTTCGTAGTAACACATTCATACAGTATTTGTCCTTTTGTGTCTGGCTTGCTTCACTCAACATAGGTCTTTTTAAAATGTTCTTTTAACAATGAGTTCTAGTTTTCTGAATACAAGTGCTGTACATCATTGGTTAAATTTATTCCTGAATACTTAGGTTTTATCTGTTATATTTTATTTTCACCACTCTTTTGACACTTTTAATTAATTTTATTGATATAATCTTCATTTCTAGGCTCTCTTCCAGGCCTCTCTCTCCTGTCTTTTCTTTCCAGGCTGTAGCACACCCTTTAGTATTTCCTGCAAAGCCAGTCTCTTGCTTGCAAACTCTCTCAGTTTTTATTTATCTGTGAATCTTCTAAACTTGCCTTAATTATTGAAAGGCATTCTTGACAGATATAAGATTCTTGACTGCAAGTTTTTCTCTTGCAGTATCTTAAATATATCATACGACTGTCTTCTTGCCTCCATGGTTTCTGGGGAGAAATTAGCACTTGCTCTTATTGGGTATCTCTTATATGTTATGCACTGCTTTTCTCTTGCTGCTCTCAGAATTCTCACTTTGTCTTTGGCATGTGACATTCCAATTATTATGTGTCTCAAAGTTGGTCTCTTCAATTTTTTTGCATGTATGTTGTGCTTCTTGGACATGGATATCTACATCCTTCAGTAGGGTTGGGAAATTTTCTACTGTTATTTTTTCAAATATTCCTTCTGCCCCTTTCCCTTCTCTTCTCATTCTGGGACACCCACAACACATATGTTTGCATGTCTCTTGATGTCATTTCATTCCCTAAGAACTTTTCAAGTTTTCCCAATCTTTTCTTCATCTGTTCTTTGGTATCTTCACTTTCAGAGGCCATTTCTAAAGCTCACCAAACCTTTCTTCTGTCTCTTCAAATCTGCTATTAGATTATTCCAGTCTATTTTAAATTTCATTTATTGCACCTTTCATTCCCATAAGATCTGCTATTTTTCTTTGTATCCTTTCAAATTCTCTTTGTGCTCATCCAATATCTTCTTAATATCCTTAATTTCTTTAGCCATCTCATTGAATTTTTTAAGAAGATTTGTTTGAACATCAATGATTAATTGTCTCAATTCCTTTTATGTCATCTAGAGGCTTATCTTGTTCCTTTAACTGGACCATATCTTCTTGTTTCTTGGTGTGGATTGTAATTTTTTTTGGTGTCTTGGCAGCTGGCTTAGTAGAGTATTTATTCCGAGGGCAGTTTTTTCTTTAGCTTAGGGCTTCCTGTCCTTTCTCCCTTGCTGATTGTGTAGTAGGAGCCAAGGATGTAGTTGGTACAATAAGTTATGGAGGCTCAAGCTGCCCTCATTGCCCCAAGAACCAATGAAATTTCTCCCAACTTTCTCTTTTGCCAGGGGTAGGGACAGAGCCACAGCTTTGTGGAAAGATCCAACTCATGCAGGCCAGACTGTTATCTCCCAGAGATTGATGCAGCTTCAGGCCCCTTTCTTCCCTGCCTGGGGTGGGGATGGAACTGCAGGTATGAGCAAGAATCTATGAGTGCACTTCCAAAATGACCACAGTTGCCCCGGTAGACTTTCGATTATTCAGTCTGTGCCAGCCTAATATACCTGCAGTTATCTGGATAGGCTGGTGCAGGGCCCACCAGTTTCATCTCTGCCTGAGGTGGGCCTGGGGCTTAGGCTAGAACTGCAATCTGATGTAGATAGAAAGGAGCGAGTTCCTATTAGCACTGTAATTTATATTCAGCCCCACTTCCCCTTGTGTCAGGCACAGAGTTAAGATGGTGGCTACGGGCCTCTTTCTGACTTGGGTAAGTTCAAACTTTAGCAGTTCTTAGGATTAAACTTTAGCCCACCAAATTTACTAATCAGTAGCTGAAGTTGATCCCCAATTGTTTCTTCATCCCCCATTTTGGGGAAGTGGAGTTTCCAATTCCAACCACAGAATATCTCTTGAGGTGGCTGTGCCTCCCGTGGAGGATGGGCACTGGCCTCTGTAACATGGAGTGTTCTGCTTATTAATCATCTCTGCAGATGGGCAGTCTCCTCCTTCCATTCTTTCAAGGATGTTGCTGGATCCTCTTCTGGTCTCCTGGAGCCCCCCAAAAGTGCTTTGGATAGCTCTAGGTGATTGTTAACTGCCATATAACAGGAGCTGATTCTAGGAGCTCCTTACTCTGCCACCATCTTGCTGGTTGTTTCCTCTGTTGGCTTTTAAAAAAGGGTATTTATTTTGGGTAAAAGCCAAGGCCACAGAAAGTCTGACACAAGGTACCAAAGAAGGTACTTTCTCACCAAAGTCAGCTGTCACATATTGAAACAAGATGGCAGACCATCTCTGCTGGGTTTCATCCTTCCCCTCTGGACTTCACCTTCCTCTTGAGGTGCCATGGGCCCTGATTCTTCCCAATTTCATATGCAGGCTGGCATAGGGCTTGTCTCTCAGGGCTTCCTCCATCAGTCTCAGCTCTCAGAGAAATGGTCCATCTCTCCCTGAGGATAAATTGTTTTGGCCTTCTCCTTTCTGTAACATGGCAGGATCAAAAATGACAAAGTTCTCTCATCTGTGTGTGTCTTCTTGAGTGAGTGTCCATTTATATAAGTCCCAGTAAGCGGTTGGGGAATCAAATTGAGGCATAGTCAAATTGAAAAAGCCCTAACTCAATCTTAACAGGTAATGTAATCAAAGACATCTCAGTTGAATTTAATGCATTCAAAGAGTATCATACCCAGAGGAATAGATTAGTTTACAAACACAATCTTTCTCTTTTGGGGATTCATAAAATAATCTCAAACTGCCACAAGTATATACCTGGAAATAGAATTTGTGAGACGTGGTAAATCTATTCTTAATGTTTTGAAGAACTACCAAACTCTTCCAGAGCAGACGCACCATTTAACATTCCCACCAAAAAATGTATGATTGTTTCTTTTCTTCTATAACCTCTCCAGTAATTTTCCAATAATTTTAATTGGATGCTTTGTCTTTTTGTTGTTGAGTTGTAGGATTTATTTATATTTTTAGATATTAAACTCAGTTCAACTATGTGGTTCCCAAATATTTTCTTTCATTCTATAGGTTTTCTTTTTTGCTTTTGTGATAAATTCCCTTTTTGGCAAAAAACATTTTCAGTGTTGATGCAGTCTCATTTATCTATTTTTTTCTATTCATACTCATGCTTCAGATATGAAGTCTAGGAAACCATTGCTAACACCAAGTCCTAAAAATGCTACCCTACATTTTCTTCTAGGAGTTTAATTGTTTTTATTCTTTCATTGAGGTCTTGGATTCATTTTTAGTTAATTTTTGCATGTCATATGACGTAAGGGTCTACCTTCATTCTTTTGTACATGGTTATCGAGTTTTTCCAGCAATATTTATTGAAGAAACTACTCATTCTCCACTGAGTGTACTTGGTAAACTTGTCAAAATTCAGTTATCCATAACATGCCTCTATAGAAAATGAAAGTGTTCATCTTGTCATAGTGTGTTATTTCAGTGGGTGAAGATACACATGGCAGAGAACCCAGGAAGAGAGATGAGCCATTTGCCTGATAGTCTACAGCTGACCTTTTGGAGATAGCAGAGCAGCTGAGTCTGGAGAGAGGCAAGCCCCAGGAAGAGAGGAACCCAGGTAGCCTGAACCCTTGCAGCTGTTGGCAGCCATCTTGCTCTAACACATGGAAATAGACTTTGGTGAAGGAGATAAATTATGCTTTATGTCCTGGTAACTGTAAGCTTCTTCCCCATATAAATAACCTTTATAAAAACCAACCAATTTCTGTATTTTGCATCAGCACTCCTTTGGCTGACTAATACAGAATTTCATACCCTGAGTGGAGTAGTGCTTTTGAGATTACCAAAATGTTGGAATGTTTTTATAAATGGGTAAGGGGCACTTTTTGGAGGAATTGTTGGATGCTTGGTGGAAAAGTCCTAAATTGCTTTGAAGAGATTGTTAGTAATGTGGATTCTGAAAAGACTTTTTATGATGCCTTAGAAGTAAATAATGAAACTGTTATTGGAAACTGGAAGAAAGGTGATCCATGTTTTAAAGTCAAGGTGAACTTAACAAGATTAACTCCTGGTATTTTATGGAAGGCAGAATTTGAAAATGGTGAGTCTAAGCATTTAGCTAAAGAATTTTCCAAAGCAAAGTCAGAAAATGTGATGTGGCTTGGGTTCTCCTTGCAGCTTATAGTAAAATACTAGGCAAGGGGGGAGATAATCTGAGGTCTGAACTCTTGGACACAAAGAAAACAGAATCTGATTAAAGAATTTCCAAGTGTCTGGAGATCAAGCTCCAAGATGATAGTGCTCCATTTGAGGAGTTGACTAAACTTTTCAATAAGTCAGAATTGAAAATGCATTTATCTGGGAAAGGCTTGATTACTGTCTGATGGCTTGGACCCCTGCTTCCTGCATGCTAAACCAACAAACTCTTTGAGAGAGCTGTATGAGCAAAATCACTGTCAGCCCAGAATAAAAGGGACATGGAAGAGAGAGACTAAAGAGAAAAGAGCTTTAAGAGAAAAACCATGGAATCTGAGATCTGGAATTAAGACATCTCTGGCCAAGAGAGGAACCCTACCCATGTGTATAGAGAGGGGACACTACCCTAGCAGTTGAAGAGTGTGGATGTTCCTGTCCACTGATCAGGGAGAGTTTTGCCATGCCAGGGGACAGAGAGGGTGGAGCACATTCCCCAAGGATTAGGGAAGATAAGGTCAACAGCCCATAGATCTGAGAGGGGTGGGCCTGTCCCCCATGGATTAGGGAAAGTCAGGTTGCCAATTCATTCCTCTGAGAGTGTTGGGCCTGTATGCAAAAGGTTAGGGAAAATATTGTATTCACTTCAATGTACTAGAGGGGGTTAAGACTTTGCCATAGAGGTCAAGGGAAGTTGTGGCCTCACAGCAAAACAATGGACTACTTAAATGAAAATACTGAACAAATTTCTACCAATACAGTTGATACAATCTGGCAATTAAAAGTTTATTTGATACCTATTCCTGAGTCAAATTTTCTATTCATTTCTTTGTGTCCTGTACTGCTTAAGTATATTTATAAACATAAAAGCAATGATGGATGGTGGGTCAACTACCCCAGGTGAATGTACTTCAAGATACTTAGGCAATATGAGCCTTAATTCCTCAGACAGATAGAAGAATGTATACAGTGAATGGTCAGCAAGAAATGAATGTTCTGTTATTTTTTGGGTTGAAGGTACTAAGAATTTGCTGGAATCTGCCCAAATATCCCCATACCCTATTACACTTTATCAGAATTCTACTCTTTCCTGCTTATTGTCATTAATTGAAAAAAAGTTAGCAAGACTATGAATAAAATTTGCAATGAAATTCAGTCACTGAAAGGAAAAGAAATATGGCTTTCATAGCCTGAATTTATGACTATAAAAATTAAAAGATTGTTTTAGGTCAGGTGCAGAAACTCTGGCTTCCTACACTTGCTTTGAGCTTGGAATTTAAAGTCCTAAGGTCATATTTTCTTCCTTAAAAAGAGTCAGAAAATTCTAGGCCACCTTATTCTTATGAGCTGTGCTAATCAGGATTCATCTTAGAAATATCCATTCTATGTATCCAGGGATTAAAAGCCTTAAACTGTTAGGAGGATTTGGAGAAGCAAAAGTGAAAGAAGCCAGATGAGGCTCTGAGACTCGCTCTTAAGGTTTTGGTGAGAAGCTACAGCAATTCTAAGAGTTTCCAGGAACTGTACACCAATAATCATTGTGGTAAACATAAAGAAGGTCGTTCTCAAAATCTTCCTTGGAAGCTGCTATTAAACCTTGCATTTGTCCACGTCTGCCTCTAAATACCAGCAAAGAAAAATGCTGGGTTTTTCCCCCCCATATCTTCCTTCTTCCAAACTGTCTGTTATTAATAAGTTTTCACCCAGAAACATTTTGAGATATGTGGATCTTCTTCTCTCCTCTGGGATGTAGCAGTTAATTTAGTAGCAGGTAAATATGATTCCAAGTTCATAACACTCAATCCCACATTGAAATCATCCAGTCTGGATCCACATTTGATTAAAATCCATATTTTTAATCACAGTGCTACACTGTCTTTTCATATATGGGTTATAAATGCATAAATTTCCTCCTTTGAAATTTAGATTCATCAATTTAAATTCCTTTGGAATAAATTTCATCCTTATTAAAAAATAATAAATATTGAGGAGTTCATCAAGCCTCAAATAAATGGGCTGCTTACCATAACAGTACTTTGGTTATAAGGTCACCATTTTCATTTTGTCATTCCTTCTGAAGCTTTCAGAAATATATATTTATTCCTGGTGATATTCTATAAATTTTGTCAGTAGAGATCATCAAATGATAGACCCTATAGGCAAAATGATACATTTTGCCAGTAGAGTCGACTGGTATCTTTATCATTATATGTATAGTGACATATTATATATTTTGAAAGAACCTCTCATTTGTTTGATAATCATACATGTTGACCGGGTCCTTGCGAATCTTTATGTAACAGGAAACCATGTGAAATCATAATCTGTCCCTGAATATTAATATCTCATATGTTCATTTTATTCTCTGCATTTAAAACTCTTATGTTAACAATGATTAAGATATTTTTCAATTTCATAGTTAACATTTCTATAATTTTCAGTCCTTTGTCAGTGAGCCAGAGGTGTACTAATAAGCAAAAAATATTTTATTTAATATTCTGTTGTCATGTGGATTCAAATGTTTTCTGATTCATTTTCCTCTGAAGTTTTCTCATGGTGAGGAGAGAGATAAGGAGAGCTAGCTATCTTTTCCCACTGGACACTTGTTAATAAGTTTGTTCTCAGTAGCAGTTTAGGTGTCATCATGACTCAATTCTAATTTGGGGGATTTCCTCTGATTCCAGTAATCTGTCGGGCAGTACCACTCATTCCCAAGGGATATCTAGAAAAAGTTACAGGAACAGACGGCAAGGAAATTCTCCAATTCTCAGACTTCTCAGGACTCTGCATTGACAATGTTTCATTTATTCACAAGTAGAACAACTGAGCTTTGGCAGAATGTATTATTGTAATTCTCAAAAGAAGTGTCCCTTTTTGGTATAGTATAACTCCATAAATAAATTCAACTAACTCCACTATGTAAGAAAATTCAAGAAACCGAGCTGAAATCAAATCAGCACTTTGCTGGAGGGTTGAAATTGCTACAAAAAAAGAAAAAAAAATTGATTGGTTTCTCTCTTTCCATTTAGTTTTCCTTGAGATTGCCATGCTTTCTGAGCACTACTAGTATGATTAACTACTACACATTTGCAATCAAGAATTCATTCAGAAAAATCAATCCTAAATGCTAGTGGAAATAGTAGGATTCTTCATTCTTCATCTACTTGCTTGAAATTTAGTGAGAAATTTAGAAGAGATTATCAAAAAGTATGGCACTGGAATTCTTGGGTTTCATATATGCATATGTATTATTTATTAGCATATTAAGAATATATCCATATAATCTCATTCAAAGGACTTTTTAAATCAAGAGTGGAACCTGGATGTTATCAAGTCCTTTTTTTTTAAGTACTGGGAGCAGGGAGTGAACCTAGGACCTCCTATGTGGGAAGCCAGTGCTCAACACTTGAGCCACACCAGCCCCCCTAAGTTTTTTCTTTGTTTGTTTGCTTATTGTTTGGTCTTTTTGTTTTTGTTTTTAAGGAGGCACCAGGAACTGAACTTAATCTTCCCATGTGGGACCCAGGCTTTCAACTGCTTGAACCACATCTGCTCTCTCAAGTACTTTTTGATATCTATTGACATGTTTGCTTATGAACTCACTTGACCTACTCATGTAAGTTATAATGATATCATTTTAAAATTCAAAATATATTTATATTTTGGTCTATATAATTTGTAGTCCTGAAATAGCATTATATTATTATTTTCTTTATGTATATATGTTTAAATTATTGTATTAATTTTTATAAATTTCAATTTTCATCTAGCTTTACAAACTTTGATATCAATATTATCATAATTTTATAAAATATGTTTTGAGATAATTGTTTTGCTATTTTCCTCCATCTGCCAACAACTCTCCCACAAACAGCTCTTGAATTTACTCAACAATTATCATTTTTGAAATTTAAATTTATTTTTCAGAGTATATTTAATAGTTCTTTGTAATAAGGTATTTCTTCTTTCCTCTTTAAGTTTTGTTGTATCAGTTGGAAGAGAATTGGTCTCATTTCTTCCCTATAAATATGGTAGAATAAATATTGAAACCATTTGGGCCTTATGCTTTCTTTTGGGGGAGGTTATTAATTGTTGATGCAATTTATTTAATAAATAAAGGATTATTCAAATTATCAATTTTTTCTTCTGTGAGTTTTAGTAATTTCTGTCTCTCAAGAATACAGTCTATTTCATATAAGTTTTTAACTCCAGGACTTCTCTAGGGAAACAGAACCAAGAGAAGATATACGTAAACATTATGAGATTTTATAAAATTGTCTCACTTGAGCATAGGATTACACAAGTTCCAAATTCCACAAAGCAGGCTGTAAGCCAAGAACTCCAATGAAGGTCCTTGATGAGTTCTCCAAGAGTAGCTCACTGTCTGGGAGATATGAGAATTCTCTCTTCTGACTGCTAAAATCACTTCTTTTAAGGCTTTTAACTGATTGAATGAGACTTCTTTCATTGCTGAAGTCAATCTCCTCCGTTGATTACAGATGTAATCAGTCATAGACACAATTAACTCACTGATGATTTAAGTCTACAAAATGTCCTCACAATACAATTTGGCCAGTGTTTGTTGGACAAAACAACTAGACATCATTATGTGACCAAGTTAGCACATGAGCCTAACCATCACAAAGACTTAAAGCTTTGATAATATTCTTTTACTATACTTAGATATCTATGATAAGTAATGATAACCCTCTTTCATTTCTAATATTATAGTAAAGTGTCTTCTCTGTTTTTCTTTCCTAACACTGGCAGAGGTTTCTTTCTTTCTTTCTTTTTTTTACCATCAAAGAAACAGCTTTTTTTAAATCCCTACAATTGTTTTTATTTTATTATTTTTAAAAATTTATTTTTAAAGAAGCTTTAGATTACATAAATGATACATTGAAAATATAGGGGTTTACCATACACCCTACCTTTCCCCATCCCACACTTTTCCACATTAACAGCATCATTGATTAGCATGGTACATTTGTTACCATTGATGAACACTTATTGAAGCATTGCTACAAACCATGGTCAAAACTTTACATTACAGTTTACACTTTGCACTGTGCTTTTTTTTATAGGTTTTGACAAAATGTATAATGGCTTGTATCCATCATTGCAATGTCATTCAGAACAATTCCAATGTCCAAAAAATACCCCATATTACAGCTATTCTTTCTTCTACTTCCCCTAGAACCTCTGGTGACCTCTGCTTTTATATCAATATTGCACGTTGTTCCATTGTTAGAATAATAAGTATCCTTTAGTCCTTAGTTGCATTCCTATCTTATGTTTGTCCATTCCTCAATCTTGAAGATTTTAGGATGGTGGTACCCACTCTGTTTCTGGTTGATAGGGGTGTTAGATCCCATGGGACAGATGGACGGTCATGCTTGCAGTTGTAGATACTTTTTGTTTTTTGGGATGGGCATTGTTCATCATGATCATGTTGTTAGTTGTTATGGGCAAGTTGGATAAACTGGAGAGTAGGTGTTGGTTTCAACTCTGCTGAGATTCAGGGTTCAACCAGCATATGAAGGGCCAGAAGATTTAGGTTGTTAGTACATATATTTAATGGATATAGTGCTAAGTATAGGTTCAAATAAAAGGGGCAGAAGAGTCAAGTGAAGGAAAATTTTAAATGAGCCTTACTCTGTTACTTTGGGGAATATATATTGCAAAGTAAAGCCCACTGACAGGCTACCAAATTCCTGAGGTTGTCTGACCTGTCTATAGTTCCTAGATGTCTCTAGAGATCTCAGAAGCCCCACTGTTTGAAGCACTGTTTACCATGGTAGTCACGAGATCATTTTGCAATGTGCATAGCGTAACCTGTGAAATGACCTCCTGACTCACCTTGAAATCTCTTAGCCATGATGGCAGTCCTGTCCCACTCCGGGGGAAGATAGTGAGTTTATATGCAGAGTTTGGCTTAGAGAGAGGCCAAATTTGAGCAACAAGGATACTTTAAGGAGGTAACACTTAGGCAATATATAATATTGGGCTTATTTTCAATTTCTCAAGAAAAGGTTCATAAGAACAACCATCAATATCAAGCGCCTTGTGTAATGGTCTGTCCTGCTTTCCTAGGCACTGCCCATGTCCTCAGGCGATCTTGTTGCTCTATTGAAGTATGAAGCAGGAATTCCTAGGATGGGAATTCAGTATTCTTTGGTTATTGTGTGGGTCTCCACCCACTGAAACAGCGCCCCATGAGCACTTGAATTTATTCATATGCCATAGTGGTAAGTTCCATTTGCAACACTCCCCTCCCCATACATGTCACCATCACTGACACCACACACCAGTGATTCTCCCCTTCCACAATTGTTACACATTTGCAATACAAAACCTTCCCCAAAACAAAGCTAAAAAAATAAACAAAATGCAAATAATAAATTAAAAACATAATAAGAAATAAAACACAAGAATTAAACATAAGAAGAATAAAATATTAAAATAAAGGTAGAAGTAAAAAAATTGTAAAGGAGAGTAAGATAAAAAATATTTCTTCTTCACTGTTTCTTTCATCACAATGAGATCTGTTATCTTTTATGTACCATGACAATTTCTTCTGTATGTTACCCCATGGTCTTATTTTTTTTCACTTTATCTTAAAAGAAGCTTTAGGTTACAGAAAAGTCACATAGAAAATATACAGAACACCTCCTCCTCTCCCCCTCTCCCTTATTAAAAACATTTGCTATGTGCATGGTACATTTGTTACAATTGATGTACAAATATTGAAGCTTTGCTACCAACCATGGTCAAGGCTTACATTATGGTTTACATTTTGCACCGCACAACTTTGACAAAATTAAAAATGGCCAGTATCCATCACTGCAAGATCATTTAGAACAATTCCAGTGTCCTATGCTCCATCTATTCTATTCTTCCCTCCCTCTCCCCTCAGAAACTGATGGTAACTAATTTTCAAGTTTTGAAGAATAAAAATGTTCATAGTTATATGCAATAATACTGATGACTTGACATAGTGGTCTGTTTTCTTTTATTAGCCATTACCTATGTTCTCAAAAGATTCGTGGGCTCTAATTGCGATTATAGCAGGAATCCCCAGGGAGAGTTTAATATTTTCTTGTTTATTTTGTGTGTCTCCATTCACTGAGATAGCACACTATGACAAGATGACCACTTTCATCTTCCATAGAGACATGCAGTGAACAACTGAATTTTGACAAGTTTACCAAGTACACTCAATGGGGAATGAGTAATCTCTTCAACAAATGTTTCTGGGAACACTGGATAACCACTTACAAAAGAATGAAGAAGGACCCCTCCTTCATACCATATGCAAAAATTAAATAAAAATGGATCCAAGACCTCAATGAAAGAACAAAAACAAAGTCCTAGAAGAAAATGTAGGGTAGCTTCTTTAGGACTTTGTGTTAGCAGTGATTTCCTAGACTTCATATTTAAAGCACAAGTAGGAATAAAAAAAATAGGTAAATGAGACCACACCAACAATGAAACTTTTTTGCAAAAAGGGAATTTATCACGAAAGCAAAAAAGAAAACCTATAGAATGAAAGAAAATACCTGGGAACCACATAGCTGAACAGTTTAATATCCAAAAACATAACTAAATCCTACAACTAAACAACAAAAAAACAAAGCATCCAATTAAAATTACTGGAAAATTATTGGACAGGTTGTAAAGGTAGGAACAATCACACATTTTTGGTGAGAATGTTAAATGGTGCATCTGTTTTAGAAGAGTTTGGTGGTTCTTCAAAAAGTTAAGAATATAATTACCATATGACTCAAAAATTCTACTTTTAGGTGTATATTGGGGTAGCTTGAGATTATTTTATGAATCCCCAAAAGAGAAAGATTATGTTTGTAAACTAATCTATTCTTCTGGGTGTGATACACTTTGATAGCATTAAATTCAGCTGAGATGTGTTTGATTACATTACCTGTTAAGACTGAGGGCTTTTTTTGATTTGACTATGAAAAGTGGCCATGTCTCAGGTTGCGTTTCCAACCCCTTGCTGGGTCTTATATAAATGGACACTCATTTAAGAAGAAACACACAGAGGAGAGAACTTTGTCATTTTTTTATCATGCCATGTGACAGAAAGGAGAAGTCTCAAACAGCTAAAACCTCAGGGAGAGATTGACCATTTGTGTCATAGCTTACAGATGACCTTGGGAAGAGAGCTGAGACTGATGGAGGAACCCTGAGAGACAAGCCCTATGCCAGCCTGCAGCAGAGATCAGGAAGAAGCAGGGCCCACGGAACTTCAAGAGGAAGATGAAGCCCAGAGGGGAAAGCCGAAACCTGGCAGAGATGGCCCACCATCTTGCTTCACCATGTGGCAGCTGACTTTGGTGAGAAAGTACCTCCTATGTTACCTTGAGTTGGACTTTCCATGGCCTTGGGACTGTAAGCGTTTACCCCAAATAAATACCCTTTATAAAAGCCAACAGATTTATGGTACTTTGCATCTGCATCCCTGTGGAAGACTGATAGAATACTCAAAGAATTGAACGCAGGTGGTCAAACATCTATCTGCACATAGATGTTCATTAGTGGTATTATTCAAAATTGCTAAAATGTGGAAGGAACCCAGTGTCCACCAACTGATGAATAGATAAGCAAAATGTGGTATAAACATATTATAAAATATTATTTGGCTGAAAAAAGGAATGAAGTTCTGAGACATGCAGCAAAAAGGATGTACATTCAAGACACAATGTTGAGTGAAATAAGCCAGACACACACAAAAGGGTAAATATTGTATAATTTTACTGATATTAAATAATTAGAATAAACAAACTGAAAGTATCAGAAACTCTAATACAGGGTATGAGATACGGAGGTGTAGGTATGAAATAGGGAGTTGATGCTTAAATTATATGGACTTTCTATTTTGGATAATGGGAAAGTTTTGGTAATGGATAGTGGTGATGGTAGCACAACATTATACACAAAATTGACCATACTAAATTAAATGTTTGTTTGTGGTTAAAAGTGGGATTTATAGGTTTTATATATGTTTCTAGAATAACAGTTTAAATAACCAAAAACAACCTAGGATTGTATGACATAAAGAGGGAGTCATAATATACACCAAGGACTATCATTGAGAGTATGATTATAATAATATTGTTTTATCAGTTTTAGCAAGTGCACCACATGAATACAAAGTATTAAAAACAGAAAGTGTGGGCTTCCTTGGAGAGATCAATAGCTAGGTACAAAGATGCAGCTGCAGTTCCAGCAGATGCTACAATTCCAAAAAAAGGTAAATAAGGAGATTAATGGGATTTGCTCTATTTGTTCTGGGGCTAAATTTTGTTGTTACTGGGAAGACTAAGGCAATCCTATTGTCTATTGCAAACACTGTAGGAAAATCATATTCAAGGCTACAAGTCCTTTCCAATCCAGTGGAAGGGATAGGTAAGCAGAGTTTCCACAAAGAAAATACATTCATAATTTTGGATTTAATCTAGTGGTAAAAATTATATTTGTTACACTTTGTTTCCAGTCTCACTTGCTTAACTGCCAAGAGAGCATGATGTAACAAGAGAAACTTCTCCTTGCATTAGGGCAGCACTAAACAATGGATCTATTTTTGGGTGATGGGATTGTTTTCCACTAGGGGTATCAAAAAAGAACATGGAATTAGCTTCATCATAAAACATGTTAGGGAGATTTACATAGGAAGAGTTCAGTGGTCTGTATCTTTGATCATTTGTGGTGATAATGAGGATGTTAAATGCACCTTGGGGTCTGACTTTATAAAACTTTGTTGAATTTTGTTCTAAGTTTTCTACAAAAGCATGAGTGTATGGTGTTTCTTAAATATTTGAGACCCCAAATGGAAAAAAAAAAAGGGGGAGGTGTGGGGAACTGCAGTTTCTGCATGATTTTTCTGTAAATGTACTTCTCTAATAAAAAATGGGGTGAAAGAAGAAGCACAATAGAAGATATTAACAAATTCTCTATCTTGGTAAGTAATTTAATTTGGCCTTACCATTAAAATGTCTGCTGTGCGATAGAGTTCCTAGATTTGTATAATCCATTCAAAGTGTACACTTCATGGCTCTCATATTGATCACAGAGTTGTACTGTCACCATCTCAGTCAATTTTAGAACATTTTCATTACTCCTAAAGGAAAAATCCCATACCACTTTATATACCCCATCATTTTCCTTTAGAACTGATATAATATCTTCTTTGCCATTGTTTCAAAAATATTACAATATTACTGTTAACTATCATCCAGAAATTACAATAGTTGTAATTTCCTGCTTAGCAGCATATTCTTAATACTTCATAAAAGAACATCCATATGCTATTAACCACAATCTTCATGCACTACCGAAATCAATATGTTACACATTCTTACATTATTCGCTAGCTTCCTTTCAATTGAAATGTTACAACCACAGACTACCCCACAATCACACATATAAATCAGCAGTGTTAGGTATGTTCACTATAATGTGTTACCATCAACTCTATTCTTTTCCACACATTTGCAACAAACCTTATTTAAAGCTCTACATACATTAAGCATGAGCTCCTATTGTGGTTAACAGAACAAATATGAGAACATTCTCTCATGACCTATAGCAAGTATATAATACTAATAAAGGGTGTCACTAACTGGGTGAGTTGGGGGAAAATACACCAAATGTAAGATATGGGCTATAGTTAGTAGTACTATTTTGATGATGTTCTTTCAGAGTTTGTAATAAATGTTTCATGACAATGTAAAGTGTTGTTTGTGATGTAATGCATGGGAGCCCTGTATGATGGTATGCATGCTTGTTTTGTAAGTTCACAACTTTTACTATACACTTATTATTTATGAATATTCATGTATGAATGATAAACTTCAATAAAAATGTTCTAAAAAAGTCTGCTGTGAATAGACATAATTTCTTGGAATTCATATGCTGTGTGACTTTATTCTTTAAACAAACTGAAAACATTTTCCGAATGGACACCTTATTTGGGTCTCGATATGTGGTGAACCCCAAATATATCAGTAGCTGGCTTACTAAGAAACACCAAACAGTCAGCATATAGGTGTGTAGCCATTGGGCAATTTGATGTAATTATGAATTACAAAACTGTAATTGGATCATGCTTGTAAACTGGTCTGCTAATCTGGGCATGATTAAGTTATGATTAGGGCAATCCTGAGGATTCAGATGGAGACATATTTGTTGATGAATATCAACAGTGGGAACATTGAAACCCTAAATTGTGCTGAGACTTTGCCAGTTAAACCTGTTATGTTCTGCCCTGAGAAGACAGCCAACCACTCTGAGAATAAAAAGCACTCAAACTCCAGCCTACCCAAGAAAATATCCACTTGACCACCAGCCTTCCATAAGGAAAACTACCACCCCACCTCCAGGCTGCCCCAAGGAGTTATAATCTCCTCCTTACCCTGAGAAAACAATTACCCAACCTCTACCCTGCCCTGAGGAGTCTGCTATCCAACCCCCACCTGAAGAGGTTAATCCTGTCTCACCAGATGAAACTGCAATGGAATACCCTGAGGTTATTGGCTTGCAAGACACTTCTAATGCTTCTCAGTACCCATGCTCACTACCCCTCCTTTCTTCCAGTCCTAAATTCACAACAAGCCCCCAAAGGTGAAGTACAAGAAACCCATGAAGTATGATATACTCCAAAAAGTTTTTAATTTTTATAGACAGAATTCAAGGGAATTTATGTGGGAATGGATTTTAAGAATGTGTGATAATGGTGGAAGGAATATAAAAATTTATCAGTCTTAATTTCTTGATATGGGACCACTAAGCAGAGATTCTGTATACTATGTTGTAGCTTAAGTGTCTAGAAAGGGCTCTGTTAGTTTGGGTGACTGGCTGATCCATGAACCAAAGGATGGCTGATGTTGCCTGAGATCTAGATGCCAGAATTTTCCTTGTATACTGTAGATGAGGGGATCGAAAGGCTTAGAGAGATTAGAACATAAGATCTGTTTCCTTAGAGAGCCCTGAGTAATATACTGTCCCCCACAGAGGCTGCACTATTTTACATCCCCACCAATAGTAAAAGAGTATTCCCATTTCTCCACATACTATCCAGCACTTGTAATTTTCTTCCTTTTTAATAATGGCCATTCTGTAAGGTATGAAATGTTTGAGAGGTTCCCCCTTATGAGGCTTGCAATGATTAAAAGGTCATAAGACCATGAATCAATACTCTTGTGACATAAATTGAAGAAAGGCAGCCTCTAGGTGTAACCCACCTGAGCAGTTGAGTAAGCCATAGTCTACAGGCTAGGAGGCAGCCCATCCCCTCCCAGGAATGAACAAAGGAGCCATATAGCAGTAGAACAGATAAGGGCCTTCACCCCTCTGGGTCCAGGTACCACCAACTGCTCCCACATTCCAAGAATACTCTGCCTCATAGCCCAATACCCTCTAGCCATTGGGTCCCAGGCTGTACTTGATTTCCCCACCTATTGATGTACTGTGTAAAGTCATATACACCACCTTCCATGAGTGGGCTGAAGTCTCTCTTCAGACCTCCATCATTCTAGTGGGGAGACTGAAAGTTTATTCTTCAGACCCGCTCCATTGGCAGAGCTTCCCAATAAACTTTCTGCCTGCAATCATCAGTCTCTGTATCCCAGTGAGTGCTGTTTTTCTCTAACAAAATGATATCTCATTGCAGTTTTGATCTTCATTTTCCATGAGCATCTTTTCATTTGCTTTGTGGCCATTTGTGCTTCTTCTTTGGACAAATATCTGTTCAAGTCTTTTGTCCATTTTGTCCATTTTTAAATTGGTTTGCTTGTCTTTTAATCATTGTATTGTAATAATCTTTTTATATAATATGGAGATCAAACCTTTATCAGATATGTGGTTTCTGAAAATTTCCCAGTTCAATGGAATCATATGTGTTCCATAGTGGCAGCACTCCTCCTTTTGGAGACCTGTAGATGAGCAGAGCTTAAGGTTGTAAGGACAGCGAGCAAAAATTTTAATGGTGCGTCCCTAGTGGTAATAGTGAGTGGTGCCACTCCCATTTCCACTCCTTGATTCCTGGGCCCATGAATCCTGGCTATGGGAGAAACAGCACCTTAGAGTGGACACTGATTTAGAGCATATACAGCCTCCTGGAGAACATTGCTGTAGCCCTGCAAGGTATTGATACCAAGTTGGTGCCATAAGTGAGGCTTCAAAAGGCCATTCCACCATTTTATCAATCCAGCTGCTTCAGAATGATGGGGAACATTGTAAGACCTGTGAATTCCATGGATATGTGCCCATTCCTGCACATCATTTACTGTGAAATGAGTTCCTTGATCAGAAGCAATGCTGTGTGGAATGCTATGGCAGTAGATAAAACATTTGGTAAGTCCATGGATGGTAGTTTTGGAAGAAACATTGTGTGAAGGAAATGCAAAACCATATCCCAAGTATGTATCTATTCCAGTTAAAACAAATCACTACTCCTTCCATGGAGGAAGTGGTCCAATTGAATCAACCTACCACCAAGTAGAAGGCTGATCACCTTGGGAAATGGTGACATATTGGGGGCTGAATGTGGGTTGCTGCTGGCAGATTGGGCACTCAGTAGTGGCTGTTGCCAAGTCAGCCTTGGGGAGGGAAAGTCCATGTTGCTGAGCCCATGCATAACCTCCATCCCTACCTCCATGGCCACTTTGTTTATGAGCCCATTGGGCAATGACAGGAGTATGGGGAAAGAGTCTGAGCATCAGCCACAGAGCAAGTCATCTTATCCACTTCATTATTAAAATCTTCCTCTGCTGAAGTCACCCTCTAGTGAACATTCATGTGGGACAGAAAAAGGACAGAAATATTTTCATGTTTTGTGCCTACTCAGAAAGTTCTATCCACATACCTCTTCCCCAGACCTCTTTGTCAGCAAGTTTTCAATTATATTCATTTCAAGTCCTTGATCATCCAGCCAAACCATTGGCAATAGCCCACGAATCAATGAACAAATGCACCTCTGGCCATTTCTTCTTCTAAGTAAAATGAACAATCAGGTTCAGTGCTAGAAGTTCTGCCCACTGGGAGGATTTTTCCTTACCACTGTCCTTCAGGGATGTCCCAGAAAAGGGCTGCAGTGCTGCAGCTGTCCACTTTTGGGTGGTACCTGCATATCATGCAAAACCATCTGTAAATCACGCCCGAGTTTTCTCTTCCTCAGTCAATTGATTATAAGGGACTCCCCTAGAGGCCAAAACCATGGGCTGGGAAAGAGAAGGTAACATGGCAAAGGTGGTGGTCATGGGCATTTGGGCTACTTCCTCATGTAATTTACTTGTGCCTTTAGGACCCAATCGAGCCCTATCTCATATATACCACTTCCACTTTATTATGGAGTGCTGCTGTGCATGCCCAACTTTATGGCTTGGTAAGTCAGACAATACCCAGCTCATGATAGACAACTCAGGTCTCACAGTAACTTGATGGCCCATGTTAAGTGTTCAGTGTCTACTAAGTCCCAGTAGCAGGAGAAAAGCTGTTTCTCAAAAGGAAAGTAGTTATCTACAGAGGATGGCAGGGCTTTGCTCCAAAATCCTAAGGGTCTGCATTGTGATTCTCCTATAGGTGCCTGCCAAAGGCTCCAGACAGCATCTCTATTTGCCACTGAGACTTCTAGCACCATTGGACTTGCTGGATCATGTGGCCCAAGTGGCAGTACAGCTTGCATAGCAGCCTGGACCTGTTGCAGAGCCTCCTCTTTTTCTGGTCTACAAATAAACTAGCAGCTTTTTTGGTCCCTCAATAAATGGGCCAGAGTAGCACACCCAAATGAGGAATGTTTTTTCTCCAAAATCCAAAAAGACCAACTAAGTGTTGTGCCACTTTTTTGGTGATGGGAGGGGTCAGATGCAATAGCTTATCCTTTTTTTTTTTTAAGATTTTATTTATTTATTTATTCATTTATCCCCCCCTTGCTGCTCGTGCTCGCTGGGTCAGCCAACCACGCCGTGTGCGGGCGGGATTGCCTTCACCAGGAGGCCCCAGGAACCGAACCCGGAGCCTCCCATATGGTAAACGGGAGCCCTACTGATTGAGCCACAGCCGCTTCCCAGCTTATCCTTCTCTTTAGAGGGGATATCTCAACATGCCCCATATTGGACACCTAGAAATTTCACTGAGATGGAAGGCCCCTTTGTTTTTGTTGGATTCATCTCCCATCCTCTCTCATGCAAATGCCTTACAAATAAGTCTAGAGTCTTTGCTACTTCTTGCTCACTAGGTCCTTTCAACATGATATCATCAATATAATGGACCAGTGTGATGTCTTGTGGGAGGGAGAGAAGATCAAGTCCCCTGCAGACAGTATTATGACATAGGGCTGGAGAGTTGATATACCCTTGAGGCAGGACAGTGAAGGTAAACTGCTGGCCTTGCCAGCTGAAAAAAACTGTTTGTAGTGGTCCTTACTTTTGGCAATTGAGGAAAAAGCATTTGCCAGGTCAACAGCTGCATACCAGGTACAAGGGGATGTGTTCATTTGCTCAAGCAATGATACCACATCTGGGACAACAGCTGCAATTACAGTCACCACCTGGTTAAGATTACAATAATCCACTGTCATCTGCAAGATCCATCTGTTTTTTGCACAGGCCAAATAGAGTTGAATGGGGATGTGGTAGGAATCACCTCCCCTGCATCCTTCAGATCATTGTTGGTGGCACTGATTTCTGCAATCCCTCCAGGAATTCAGTAATGCTTTTGATTTACTATTTTGCTAGGCAGAGGCAGTTCTAGTGGCTTCCACTTGGCCTTTCCTACCATAATAGCTCTCACTCCACAAGTTAGGGATCCAATGTGGGGATTCTGCCAGTTAATTGAGTATGTCTATTACAATTATGCATTCTGTAACTGGGGAAATAACCACAGAATGGGTCCAGGGACACACTGGACCCACTGTGAGATGGACCTGAGCTAGAACTCCATCTATCCTCAATGAGACCCTACACTGACTGGTAGACCACAATGATGTTTTGGGTCTCCTCGAATTAATGTCACTTCTGAGCCAGTGTCTAATAATCCCCCAAAGATCTGATCATTTCCTTTTTCCCAATTCACAGTTAGTCTGGTCAAAGACTGTAGGTCTTCTTGGAGAAAGGTGGGAGGAAGATTAACAGTATAAATTTTTGGCAGTTTAACATGATCCTTCCCCAAGGGGACCTGGCCTTCTCCTCATTTAAAGGGCTCTAGGTCTGTAAACTGTCTCAAGTCTGGGAATTGATTAAGAGGCTGTGATTCTCTGCATCTGTAATTAGAGTTAGGGTTTTGTTCACTTGACCTAGAACCATTCTGCTTATATAGATCCAGAAGAAATTTAGTAGACTGCTCATCTATTTCACTTCTGGGTACCCATAATCTATTAGCCAACATCATAACTCTATGTGACTCAGACTATTTTGAGAGTGACTTTGAATCTGCATTTCACTGCAGTAGCCCTACCCACCTTGTCTTTGGTGATTAACAGCTGATACTTGACCTTTACCGGCCCCAGATCTGATCATAATTTTTAAGGATTCTCTAATTCCATTTTAGCCCTCCCTACAGTAATATCTGAACTACAAAGAAGAGCTACCGCAGAGCTTTTCAGGGAAGATGGTGTTAGTCTTACAAATTTATTCCTCACAGTCATGGTTAAAGGTGTGTCCTGTGGACATTCCTGGAGTGGGTAGGCAGGTCTCAAATTGTAAATCCATTCTAGCATTCCAGTCTCTCTAAGCCTTTGAATCTCCTCATCTTCTGTATACCAGGGCAAATCGGGCATCTCAACCTCAGACATGCTAGGCCAACTTTTGTCCATATTTCAGTCAGCTACCCAAAGAAGCTGTTAGAGACCTTTCTAACCCCTTGCACTAAAGCATTGAATCCAGAATTTCTGCTTAGTGGGCCCATGTCAATAAATTCAGTGTGATACAACTTTATATTCCTTCTACCATTATCCCATACTCTTAGTATCCATTCCCCCACATATCCTCCTGATTTCTGTCTATATTAGTTGGAAAACTCATGCACTTCTTTCAGGGTATAGCATACTTTCTCATGGGTCATTGTTAGAGAAAAGCAGTGCTCACTGGGATGCAGGGACTGATGATTGCAGGCAGAAAGTTTATTGGGAAGCTCTCCCAATGGAGCAGGTCTGAAGAATAGACTTCAGCCCCCATTCCTGCCAGCATGGCAGGGGTCTGAAGAGAGACATTAGCCCACTTTCAGAAGGCAGTGGATATGGCTTTATATAGTACATCAATAAGCTGGGAAACTTAGTACAGCCTGGGGCCAAATGGCCAGGAAGGAGGTCTTGGAATGGTCTTGGAATGTGGGAATGGTTGGTGGTGTTTGGGCAGGAGTGGTCAATGGTCCTTATCTGCTCCACTTTGTTTATTCTTGGGAGGGGACAGCTGTGATGGCTTTCTCAATTGGTCAGGTGGTTTATGGCTGGAGGCTGCCTTTCCTCAACCTATGCCACAGGGGCATTGATTCACAGTCCTATGACCTGTCAATCATTGTAAACCTCATAAGGGGGAAACTCTAACCGTCACACTTTGTATTTCAACTTTGAGGGCTTGTTGTGATTTTAGTCTAGTAAAGGTCTCAAAGAGAAGAGGGGTGGTGGGGCTGGGTAAGGAGAAGGGTTAGAAATGTCTTGCAAGCAACAACTTTGGGGCATTCCTTTGCATTTTCTTCTGGTGAGATAAGATTAATCTCTTCAGGTACTGGGTGGAAGGCAAATTCCTCAGGGCAGGATGAAGTTTGGGCCATGCATGCTGGAGTCAGGCTGGTACCTGCCTCAGGACTTGGAAGAGGTCCAGACTTCCTGGGGCACGCCAGAGGCTTCAGTTTGGCTAGTACCCATCTCAGGGCAGGAAGGACGTCTGGACTCCTTGGGGCAGGCTGGAGGCTGACTGATACAAGGTTGACAAAGTGTGGTCCCCACAGGCAGGCCATTGAAGGTTTATCTGGTAAAGTCTCAGCAGAATTTAGGGTTCCAATGTCCTCATCAATATTATTATCATTCCATATGTCTCCATCCCAATCCTTTGTGTTCCACTACTTTCCAATCAAAACCTTTACCTTAACTGCAGATACTCTGTGGGGTTGAGATTTTAGTTTCCTTCAGAACTCTGCTACTCATACAATGAGAGTCTGAGTTTCATTCTCAGATATCTCAAGCCTGTGGCTATAAGAAAAGATTTTTCTTTCAGAGCACACATAGAAACTTTCACATCATTCATGCGGTAATTCAGTTTCAAATCTGAAACCTTTAGCTCATACTTAGTCCAATACTAAGTCCAGGGGAATTCTGCTATCATAGATTTAACATTTGTTCTCTCCTGACCAAATGCTCCATGTCAAATTATGCCTGTGTTGATAACCTGAGGCATATGTGGAGATTTCTATATTTGAGTTTTATTTCCAAGTCTTTCCTTGAAGCTTCTTAATCTCTCCCACATTCTCATACACTCTTGATTGCCAAATATTAATAGCAATTTTCAGAAAATGACAAATAGACTTGAATCCTCAAAACTGCCTTTTGTTATAATAAATTAATACCTGAATGATAATTTTCATTTTTGTCTTATACATTACATGAAAATCTCTTCAAAGCACTTATATATATATATTTTTTTAATTAGAAAAGTTGTGATCTTATAAAACAATCACACATAATGTGCAAAATTGCCATACATCACCCCTCCACCAGTATCTTACATTGTTGTGGAACATTTGTTACACATTATGAAAGAACATCATTAAAATTATACTACTAACTATGGTCCATAGTTTACATTATGTATATTTTTCCATACACCCCTTTATTATTAAAACCATGTATTAGTATTGTACATTTGTAATAGTTCATGAGAGAACATTCTCATATTTGTTCTGTTAACCACTTCCCATCATTCACCATATGGTACACAGTGTTATATGATCCCATGCCTTGTAAAATCCATTCAAAGTGTAAAATCTGTAGCTCTAACTTTCATCACAATGCTGTGCAGTCATCCCCTTAGTAATTTTTTTCAATTTTTTAATAGTCCAGTAGAAAATCCCATACCCACCTATTATTTACACTTAGCATTGATATAGTACCTTCTTGGCATTGATGCAAGAATATTACAATATTGCTGTTAACTGTTGTCCATAAATTAAATTAATTGTATTTTCCCATGAATCACCATATTCTTTCCATCTTGTAATTGTGATGACATTTGTTCTATTTCATAGAAGAACATTCTCATATTTGCACTATTAACCACAATCCTTATTCACTGCTTGGGTTCACTATGTTATTCAGTCCCTAAATTATCCTCTAGCATTCTTTCAATTGACATTTATGTCTTAGACTACCCTTTCAGCCACAGTCACATTTATAAACCAGCCATGCTAGTTACACTCACTATAAAGTGTTACCATCAACTCTACCTTTTCCACAGTTTTACAGTCAAGATAATTAAAAATTCTACCTTCATTAAGCCTCACTACCCATTCTCAGTTGTTGTTCTTTCTCTGAGTAACCTATACTTTAAGTTAAAATTCACATATTTATTATTCATCTTTAGTTCATATTAGTGAGACTGTACAATATTTGTCCTTTTATGTCTAGCTTATTTCACTCAGTATAAGGTCCTCAAGTTTCATCCATGTTGTCATATGTGTCCCATTTCATTTATTCTTACAGCAGCATAGTATTCCTTCATATATATATACCACATTTTGTTTATTCTTTCATTAGTTTATGGACAATTGGATAGTTTTTTTTTTCAGAGTCTTTTGATTAGAGTCCAATGTTGGGCCAAACCTAATTTACTTGCTTTTATTTCAAAATTAATTCTAAAGTGTATTTCTTT
This sequence comes from Tolypeutes matacus, assembly GCA_026826555.1. Taxonomy (NCBI): domain Eukaryota; kingdom Metazoa; phylum Chordata; class Mammalia; order Cingulata; family Chlamyphoridae; genus Tolypeutes; species Tolypeutes matacus. The sequence continues at coordinate 46,821 of JAKSZT010008315.1, read as the reverse complement.
AATTTAGTAGCTACTGGGCATTTTTTGCCTGTTCTTGTTGTTGATAATTATAAATAATGTATGATTTTCCTTTTTTCCATAATGTCGTTCCAAATACTTAGAAACAATTTTACTGGGTTTGCACATGTATATGGGTATATTATAATGTAAATAAGTTATTTTTATGCTGTGAAATAAAATTAATTGATTCACCAGTGAACTATTAAACTTTTTTGAATACATCACATTTGCTGACTTTAGCAAAGAAAATCCATGCTAATTTTATGGATTACATGCACTATTAGGAATTTAACCAAGCTCAAATGTATAGCCAAGGGATCCTTTCCAATCAGGAATTGAGGGAAACCTGGCTTCTCTAGAGGGTGAAATCCCTATTCTTCCAGGTCTCCTGACAGGGATGACCCAAAGGTGAGCTTCATAAGGTGTAACCATGTGTTGAAATAATCTAGAAGGATATTTCTTCATACGGTTAAGGTTAAATGTAAATCTCCTTGATAAGAGACTCTGTGACATTTGTTCAGTTAAAAATAGGCATGATCATGGATCTTGTAAAGTTTCTATCATTGTACAAAAGAAATATTCATGTTACAGAAGATAAATGGGATTCTTCATTTACCAGGTATGTTTCTATGTTTAAGTTCACATTTTTATTTAAAATGACTGAAGAAAAATTATCTAAATAGCTGTGATAGGTCTCTTGATGATTAGTAAACTTTATTTCTGTTCCATAATATAAACTAATACTCACAGACTATTAAAAATATAAAAAATGTAATATTGGCAAAATTACCAAGAAAGTGAACTAGCAGAAGGCACTAAGAATGAAAGATTATTTGAACTAGATTGTAAACGATAACTAAGATATCAATCCACATAAGGAAAAATGGGTTCACCAGAGATATCAAGTGAAGTTTTTCCCATGAACACTTTCTTATATTTATTTGTTGGATATTAGGAACCAAAAATGACTCATGTAGAATTTGTAAAATGATATTATATTTCATAATTTTAACCATTCATGAGAAAAAAAGGTAATTCATGAGGTTTAATTCTCCCACTAATTTTGTTTTACCCCACGTTTTAAAATTATGAAGTAAATAATTTCTAAATATCCCTCAGGCAATAAAGAGAAGAGAAAAAAAAAAAATTCGAAACTTTTTTTCTCTCTTTTTCTCTTGCACCCAAGCCATAATGCCATCTGATACAGAATATGAATGGTAGAGTTATCCTTGGGAAACTGGAGAATTTATAAGGACCAAGGAGAGAGATGAAACCTGAACAATGTAGGAGAGGAATAAGACTTCCAAGGAACAATCATAACATGTGGTTTTTATAAAGGAAAATTTTAAAAAATCTTCTGGAAGTCTAGATATGTTCAATAAGCCCCCTTTAATTCAATAGAATCATCTTTATCCCTGAGTCTTGTATTTGACATTTAATAAAATTGTCAGTTTAAAGGACTTTTCCTCTTGATAAAAATGTAGGTGGAACATAAAAGCATAACTGAAAGGTTTTTATAGGAAAAAAAAAGGATGAAATATTTTTCAAAAATACTAGAAGTTCATCTGTATTCTTTCAATGAACATAAATAAAAATTAATATTATGATTATTAGCCACATGATAGCAAAAATGTATACTATTTTTAATTACAAATCATAAACTATACTATTATAAAATATTAATTTGAACGTTATACTTATTAATCATCTATTCTAACTTTACCACATATACAAGTTTAATATGTATGAAATTATACTACTCAAGATAATTAGTTTTAAAGTTGAAAGTGTAATTAAGACTGAAAATATTTATTTATGAATTGGAATTCTTCAAGATAAGCAGAAGTAAAACAGTTGTGGAAATAATAGCTTTTTTGAATAAGAAATATTCAGTAAAATCTAGAAAAGGAAGTAGGCAAGTAATCTAGACAGGAATTTGTCCTTCTTCAAATATTGAAATTCATGTCTGATTTCAGGAAAGGTTCTTCATAGAGAAATAATATCAGGTGGGATGCTTTTCTTAGACACGATATGTAAGTGAGAAGGTAAACAAGAGAGAAAGCAAGAGAAATCTTGTACAAATTGCAAAATAAAAATGGAATAAATTATCTGAATCAAATAAATTTTTTTTTTGGATTGTGATGCAAAGGAGGAAACAAAGGGCTCAAAAGGATGTCTTGTATTAAAACTGAAATGAAATACTGGTGAGATATAATCTATATGGTCTCCTTTGGCTTAATCATCTGATGAATCATTGATTAACTTTGAATTATTAACTTTGTTATAGGAGCATTTTCTAAGCCAGCTGGCCAATCAAAGGGATATATCAGTAATCATCCTAGTTAGCTGGTACATAAACAGTATCAGTAAAAACTGTAGACTTTATACACAAATGTGGAGATAGAGAGGCTTTCTTAGAGAGCATATATGGGATGACCTTTCACTAAGGAAGAAAATGAGAAAATAATCACTAGTGTACAGGAAGTGTTCTAAAGATATTTCACTGAAATAGTATAAATTTGACTCAGAAAATGAAGTGTTTATGGGTTTGAATTTTATTCCAAATCATATAATGAACATAGTGATTCTGAGTCTATGAATGTTAAAATTATCATATTGGAATAGGGAAAAAATTGAAAACAGAAAAATGGCATTCGTTGATTTCAAATAATGTCTTTTTTCCATTTCCTTTAAACTGAATTTGTAATAAAAAACATATATTGTTAATAATGGTGACCTTTAATTCATGACTTATGGGGATTGCCTCCATTTAGTTTTTAGCTAAATTACTAAAATTAGTAATTAGTAAAATTAATTACTTTGACAACAGGGAGTTTGTGACATATTAGAAAACATGGACAACCTCACCATCTTCACGGAATTCCTCCTCATGGATATCACAACCTCCCGGGAGCTCCAAATCTTGCAAGGTTTGATGTTCTTAGTGATCTATCTTGTAGCCCTGTTTGGGAATCTTTTAACTATTACAGCTATTGTAATTAACCCACATCTACATACCCCAATGTATTTCTTTATCGGCAATTTGTCATTCATAGATCTTTGCCTTATATCAGTTACTCTCCCCATAATGACTGTTAATTCTCTGACAGGCAATAAGATGATATCTCTTCCAGCATGTGCCTTTCAGATTTATCTGTTTATCTTGCTTGTAGCTACAGAGCTGGCCTTTCTTGTAGTGATGTCCTATGATCGCTATGTTGCCATTTGCCACCCTCTGCACTATGGGTTCACTGTCACTCCACGTGTGTGCACACAGGCAGTTGGTGGCTCATGGGCAACTGGGTTGGTATATTCTGCTATCCACACAGGAATCATGTTCAGGCTTCCCTTTACAGAGACTAATGTGATCCATCAATATTTCTGTGACGTGTCTCAAATTTTGAGGATTGCTTCTTCAGATGTTCAATTTTCTGAGTCCATAGCCTTACCTATAAGTGCTTGTATTGTTTTACTATGTTCTGTTATTTTGCTTAAGTCCTATATTGATATTTTTTCAATGGTGCTTGGGATGCATTCTGTGGAATCCCGTAACAAAGCCTTATCCACCTGTACCCAACAATTAGCAATTCTCATTTTATTTTTTATTTCATTGCTGACTGCTGTCTTTGGTTCCACTGCAAATGAAGAATCTCTCAGTAATCTTCTCATGGCCATGTTCTACTCCATGTTGCCCCCACTTATAAACCCCATCATCTACAGCCTGCGGAATAGAGAGATTAATAATGCACTTGGAAGAATGTTCCTCAGAACATTTGGGCACCCAAGAAAGGCATTTTAATTAAAATTTATGAAAAAAGAGATTGAAATTTCATTCATATTTGGTATATGTTCTTAAATGGAATCTATCCTTGTCAAATATCAGGTTTTCTTTTACATAATTCCTTTTGTTTTACTGCATATGTGATAATGAGCTATAAATTTCTGTATCCTAGTTTTTCAAATTCATATTAATGTGTAATTCATTCATTCTCCTGGAAAATATTTCCCATAGTGATAAAAAAAAATGTTTGTACAATGTGTCTGATGGTTTGTAGCTAAAAGCAAATTATTATATCACATGGATCTAAAAGATGAGTGCCTTAACTGATGCCTATACATTTGAGATAATTTCAAGGTACTGGATACTTTCACCTTGTAACAGAACAGTGAGTGTTTTGAAATAGAATATTCAATACAAATTGCGTTTTTGTTTTCACCTTTATACAAATCTCTGTACCAAGCTCTAAAGTGTTTAGAATTGAGAAAAACTGCAGAATAAGGACATAATAATGTTAGAAAATTGGAAATATGCAAAAGCTGTTTTCTTTATTGAAAAGTAGACCTAAATACCTGTCCCTTAAAACAGAACATGTTATGGACACTGTCAATGTGTCCATGTGAACTAGTTGTTAAGGTGCCTGCCATGCTCAATTCATTCCATCTTTCTGCACTATGAAGAACAAGTAATACCTGAGGGAAGTTTATGACAGGGGGTGTTCTTATCATGGCCAATTGGCTTTAATTCTATCCTACAATTGCCTCCTATGATCATCACCAAGTGTGTTCACTTTGCAGGATAAACACCATCTCCTACTAGATATGTGGACTGCCAGTACATCCTTTCCCATATTACCCCAAGCATTTTAAAATAAACTCTTGAGCCAATCTGATTCTGGTAAGCATGTTTTCTGACATCAATCACACAAGCTGGTGATATATCTGTCCCTGGCGGGGAGGGAACCAGCTTCCAACACTAAAACACATAAACACTGAGAGCTATGTGGTACTTAAAATATTTGCCTCCATTGACCAAAGATTGCTGGCTTTGGGAAAGTTACTCCCACTTGTGAAGCTGCACTTTTTCTCTATTTGAGTAAAATGTTGCTTCATCCAGTGATGTGTGAAATGTGTTTCATTTGGCAACCCTTACAAGTGGTTTTAATTGGTTTGATATTTCTTTAGGTGTCTCTCTTTCTGATCAACAAAAAGGTGTAGTTGACTGGATTGCCAAAAAATACAACATGCCATGGTGGAAGCTTAAATGATTGTCACTTCAGCCATCCCCATGAAGTGTCAGTGCCATCAGGGGTAATTGCATGACCTAGGAGCTTGCCTCACACTGGTCATGAGAGGTAAAGTATGATGTAGGCAGTATATCTGTTAACAGGGATGAATTAATACAGCATATAAGGGCAGAAATTAAGGAGAAAGATTCTAGAAAATGTACGGAAAATTTGTCCTGGGTCCTTGTCTCCTGCATGTTCCCCTGAATTCTTTCAACCCCCCAAATTTCTCTGTTGTTGCAAATGACTTTAGAGGAGACTCTCCTGAACTCCACCTGGTCTGGGATTTTTTGTAAATCCCAGGTTGGTCCTGTTTGCACTCACACCTAACTACCAATGGTGTTGTTAAAATTCAAGCTGTTGTAGTATTTTTTTTTTTAGACAGAAAAATATGGAAATTAAGAGATATATATTGACAGAAGCCAGGAGAGATTATGTGATTTTGGGTAGAATGTCTTTTCAATGAGAACATATTGCAGGTTAACTTTTCTAGGGCTGAGAATTGCAGTTCGGGAAAGTTAGTTATTGAACTTATGCAAAACACATTTTGCCCCTATTATACAGGACAACCAACAGGTTAGAGATATGAACAATCTCAAGACACTTTTTGTTTGGGTTGCTGGGAGCATGAGAGTGGTTTTCCCAACAGTGGAAGATGTACCAAAAAGTAAACCCAATGGAAAACTGTGAGGCTACAAATGCCCTGAAGGTAAAGGTGTTTGACACTTGGCTATAGTACTCTTCCTCAGGACAGGATGTGGCTGAAACCCTTGGACAGCATTGGAGACATTCACGAAAGAAGGCGTATCTCAGTTGATGAACTGCCTTTCCCTTTTGCTGCTCTCAGGGTTGATGGTGGGGAAAGTGGTGAGAAAGCTCCACCTTAATGCCCCACTCTGGGGTAGAAATAATGGGAAGTGACAACCATCTTCACTGAGACAAGCCACAGAGATGGGACACCATAGCTGAGCAGTTGGATGTTGCCCTACATGGACTGCCATAGAATGAATACAAAGAGTAACCAGGGAAAGAAAAGGATGGAACCAGGCCCACCCATTGGGCAATGTGGCTTTGGTTAATAAAGCAAAAGATAAATAGAGCAAAATTTAATGGAATTCTTGTAAAAGAACGTGACCAACACTATTGGGAAAAAAGGAGTACCTCTAATTTGGAGGTGAAGACCCTCATTTGATCCATAAAAGATTAGGGATAAGAGGGTCCAATGTATAAAAAAAAATTTAGAATTCAGCATGACCACCCTCTGAGTCTCTGAAGAAAGTCAAAAATGGGGGAGGAGAAAACAACAGCTAATAAGTCCTCACTGCACCTGAACAGAACAATGAGAAAGATAATTCTGACTGAGAATGCTGTGTTAGATAGGGAGGAAGATCCCACATGACTATACCCTGATATTATTCCCATAAAAATGACTAAGAACGGGAATAAGTTCTCAGGATCCATGCTGGGGATCAATAGCTATATGCTCTTTTTTGGGTTAAAGGGAAATGGGGGTGGACCCAGAAATTAATGGGTCTAGTAGATACAGGGACCAAGTGGCAAAAATCCAAGGGCCCCTCAAGGGCAGTGTAGTGACTTAGGTGATTAGAGTGGACTCATTGAGACAGACAAGGACATATGTGCTACTGGGTGGGGCCCTTTTGGCCATTTCTGGTGCGTGTGATCATGGTCTCCATTGCTGAGTGCATTATGTATTTTGGCATTTCACTGTCTGTGTCATGGACTAGCACCATCAAATATAAACAGAAGTTACTGTCACTGGCCATTCCCATGACTAATAGAGAGTATAAACAGCTGATAATCCTCTTTAAATGCAGCCTCCAAAACAAGCAGGTTGCAAAGGCCATGCAACAAACAGTGGCAGAGCTCTGTCACTAGAACCAATGTGCCCTTCTAGTCCTGTAAAATTACAACTTTTGGCAACTGCTACCCCTGCAGACAGGAGACTGTGGAAACAAATATCTGCAACAGGGTGCACTCATCCCTCAGGTTTTGAACATTCAGACTACTCAAGTCAGCCACTACATACACCAACTTCAAATGACAAAATTAGGCTATTATTGGGGCTTATTGGAGACCAAGCATTTAAGCACTGACATGATAGATATAACTCTAAGACAAAAACTGCCCATCCTCTTATAGGTACTCACTAATCCTATTAATAAAGTAGGAGAGGCTCAACAGAGCTCCATCATTAAACAGAAATGCCATATCCAAGACTAAGGCAGACTGGGGTCTCAGGCAGACAGCCTACTCCACAAACAAATAGTTGTTTTATCAGAGGAAAAGAAACAGACTGCAGGACTTGCTCCTGTCCTTCACATGGTTAAGTGTGACCCTATTGTTTGAAAGTGTCCCTGATAATTATAATGCTTGGTTCACAGATATATTTTCATAAATCCAGACTAACAAAGTCCATTGAGATGCTGTGGCCATCCATCCCAATGAAGGTCACCTACTGACTGAGAATAAATGAGACTATTCTGTCCAATGGGTGGGGGCTGTGCAGTACACTCCAACCACAAATTCCTGTTACATATTTACAAACTCATGGACCATTAAAATGGGCTAGCCATATAGATCCATGACTGATGAAAAATGATTAGACTCCCACATATGGGGCCAGAGAATAAGGAACAGCTTAGGATTTGGGAACGAGAACATCAACCATGTTGATGGCCATGGCAAAAAGACAATTAAGGAAGAACAGAAATAAAATTCCTGAGCTGACAAAACATGCACCTAAAATGTTGCCATATTTGTCTGCTAGGACACAACTACATGGGACATGGAAGCCACCTCAGAAGCAAGGATAAGCCAAATCACAAAGACTTATGCAAGAGGATGTAAAAGCCAAAGAGGCAACACAGTCACATGAGTACTGCAAATGAACCCAGTGCACACAGCATGGTGAGCTGGGACAAAGTAGTTGTTAGGCAGCTATTAATGGGTTATTCAGCTTAACCACATAAAATCTTTGCCCCTAGACTTGGATTGCACTAATATCTCCATGCTGTATAAACATATTCCATGTCCCAAGCACCATCTGCATACTATGACCAGGATTACAGTCTTAGAGAAAGATATTTGCCTTTTCTTCAGAAATCAGCTGAATTCCAATCAAATCAAGGTAGATCATTTGCAGTGTAAACCACCCCAAAGTGGGAACATAGTTCTTTAATTCTTCCCATCATCCCCAAAACAAAGAGGAAAACAATGCTTTAAAACAGAATTCTCAGCCATAACTAAATAAAGGCCTTCAAAAGACAAATTACCAATTGGTACTATTTCCTAACTGAATATATTTAGACATTCAACATGGCACTCCACCAAGAGGATATACTGGACTTAGATGGTGCGTTGTACCAGGCAATCTTCTGAGTATGCTAGCTGACTAGATGACAGGACTACCTGTACATTCTTTCCCCCATTGCCTGGAGCATTTGTAAATATTCATTGGATTCAGATCTGGATTGCCTGTTATATGACATCCAGCTCACGCACTGGTCATGTTGATGGGAACTGGGTTTCTCCATAAGGACACACAAACACTGGACAAGGCTGCTGCATTTAAAATATCTCTCTGCTTTGGCTATGGGTTTAGACACATTACCTATGGAAAACCATGGCACTAGTGAAGCTGAAATTCTCTATCTCTTCTCTACGTAGTAAAACTTTGCTCCAACCATTGTGATGTCAGTCTTACTTCTATTGGTGACCCTGCACAATATTGGAATGGCTTGAATTCTTTTATAATGTCTCTTCTTCTGACCCACAGAATAAAATGTAGCAATAAATAGAATTTGGATTTTGCATGCAGAATAGCAGATATTTCTAATATTATATGATACATTTCCTACCAAACGTGTAAAAACCTAACCCACAATAGGGAAATAGGCTTTTTCAAAATTTGGATTCTCACCAGCTGAGCCAGCATTCTGACAGTTACATTAATTAGTCATTTTATAACTCAGAATTAAATCCCATAAAAGTTGCCATTTTCTATAAAATTTTATTTAGAAAAGTTTCAGCACTAAGGAAATAATATGCATGTAAATTCAGCAAAATACACCAAATGGAAAAATAATGTTCTATTTCTTCATCCTTTTAATTTTCTCTCTTGAATTTGAAATAATATTTTCTGGATTTTTGAAGCTCTATAATGATATTTCTTTTTTATTAGATATATTGTATGTTTACAGAAAAATAATGCATTAGTATAGAGTTCCCATATACCACCCTATTATTAACAGCTTGCTTTGGTGTGGTACATTTGTTAAAATTGATGAAAACACATTTTTATAACTGTACTACTAATTATATTCCATGTTTTGACTTTAGGGTTCAAGGAAAGTGGTTCTTAATTCCAAATGTTCATGAGTTGCTGTAGCAAATAGATGCTGTGGTCCAGGAATGTGAGAGGAGGGACACGTATGAAAAGGGACATTCACCAAAGACTCTTTTCCCTCCCCTATAGATGCCTCCTGCCAGTTTCATGGTGATAAGTTCCTGTACTTCATTCTAACCAAAGTGATTTTTTTGTTTTTATTTTTTTATTTAAGAAGTTCTGAGTTCTCAAAACCATCATGCATACCGTATAGGATTCCCAAACATCACCCCACCACCAATATCTTAACATTGTTGTGACACATTTGTTACAAAAGATGCTAGAATATTGTCACAGTATTACTGTTATCTATAGCTTATATTTGGTGTATTTTTCCCACACACAATCCTATTATTCACACTATGTATAAATATTGTATATTTGTATATTCCTGATAGAACATTCTCATATTCATAATGCTAACAGCAGCCCGCCATTTACCACAGGGTTCACGGAGTTTTACATCTCCTGCTTTGTATAATCCATTCAAAGGGTACACTCAGTGACTTTCAGTTGCATCACAGAGTTTTACTCTCATAAGCTCAGTCCATTTCAGAACATTTTCTTTGCTCCAAAAGGAAAAAATCCCATACCACCTTACATACCCCATTTTTGTCCCTTAGCATTGTCATTGCTGTTAATAGAATATTACTGTTGATTATAGTCTATATGTGACATTAGTTATATTTCCCATGTATCTCTATATTCTTAAAAAATAGATAAATGAGACATCCTCAAAATTAAACACTTTTGTACTACAAATGAATTTATTAAGAACGTGAAAAGGCAGCCTACTCATTGGGAGAAAACTTTCAGAAACCATATATATGTTAAGGGTTTGATCTCTACATTATAAAAGAGATCAACACAATTAAAAGATGGACAAAAGACTTGAACAGAAATTTTTCTAAAGAAGAAATACCAATGGACAAAAAGCACATGAAAGAGTATTCAACATCACTAGCTACTAGGGAAATGCAGATCAAAAGTACAATGAGAAATCATTTCATGTCTTACAGAACGGCAATTATAAAAAAAAAATGTAAAAAGACAGAAAACTACAAGTGCTGGAGAGTATGTGGAGATACGGGAACACTCCTTCACTTTTTATAGGAAGATAAGATGTTGCAGGGTCTTTGGAGGACACTTTGGCATTTCCTCAGGAAGGTAAATATAGAACAGCCTTGTAATCCGGCAATGCTGCTACTAGGAATATATACAGAAGAACTGAAAGCAGGTACTTGAGTTGACATTTGCACAACGATGTTCATAGTGGTATTATTCACAATTGCTAGAAAATAGAATCAACCCATTTCCATCAATCAATGTATAAACAAAATATGGTATATACATACAATGGAATATTATTTGACTGTAAGTAAAAATGAACTTGGGATATAAATATGTCAACATGGATGAACCTTGAGAACATTACATTGAGTGAAATATACTTCTATTTCTAAACATGTGTGTTAATTAATGTAGCTTTCATAAAGTAGGCTATGTCAATCAAGAATATTAAGTATTTCTAACATTAATATTTTTTCTAGTTTTTTTATTGTAATATTTAATTGCTAAATTAATTTTTATCTCAACATTCAGATGATCATTTAACCTTCCATATTTTCCACATATTTGTACTTTAATACTACATTATGATAAATAATCTTCAAATCTCTTTACACTATCCAAAATGACCTTTATAATGTTTAATATAATGCATATATACATATTTAATTTTCTATAGCACTATAGCATTCAAAAATCTGTAATTTATTTTATGATTAGTAAAATACAAATGCAAAAATCCTACTTTTTCTATTTGAGTATATCAACTTAGGTTATGCATTTCCCACTTTTGCCATAATTGTCTCCATACATTGCCTAAAATGCTTTGTATTTTTTAGATATTAGTTTAGATTATGACAGAAGAAACTGAAAGCTGTTTAGGATCTCCATTCTTTGGTGTTAAAGGTCTGGTTAGTATTTGTTGATATATAAGATGGAGTGGCTACAATTTGCTTTGGTCCTATCAATGTCCAGTTAATTTGGGTAGCATGAATATTTACACTCAGTTTTCAATTCACAAAAGCTGCCTAAGGTTTCTAATGACAATATTCTCAGTTTCTATTTCAATAGAGAATTACCCTCAGATATTTTAAGTATGCACTTAGCAGCTGATGGAAGGATGAATGTTTTTGGCATCAATATTATGAGGCTAACAAAATCTAAATCAACATAACAGGGTTGAATCTTAACCCCACAGTCTCAGTATTAAAAGATCATTCTTTCTGCAAAAGGGTCCATATTCCTGAGTTGTAAGACATAAAAAATAATTCCCATTGTTACAATAAAGTCTATAATAGAATCATCAATTGTAACAAATGTACCACACTAATTAGGGAGGTTGTTAATGTGAGAATGTGTCAGGGGAGGGGGTGGGACATATAGGAATCTTCTATATTTTTTGTAACATTAATCTAAATCTTCTTTAAAAATAAAAAATATAAAAGTATTCAATCTCAGTTTCTGTTTCTATATATGTTATTACCTAGGGGTTCTTCTACTTTTCACCAGGCATCAATTTGAATATGTTGTTTTATAACTGAATAAATATCAATTCATGAGTTCCATCTCATTGTCTTTACCATTGAGGATCATAAATTTTGTGTTTATTGACCATAATACTGGTGATTCCTTCATCCGGAAAAAGGATAAATGCATTTTCTTGCACTAAATGTCTATTGATTATTTGATGGAAAGTATGGCATGAATATGTTTATTGAACATGCTTATTTTATCTCTTTATATATCTATATAATTTTTAATAAATAATTGACTGGAACATGTTTGGATTTTGCCCACTTGATCCACCCAGGAATTTTTATCCTACTGTTGCTATATTCAACACATTTACACTCGTCCTCAAGTCATTTTTTGCCACATCTTCCTTACATTAATTTTTCTTTTATGGCTTCATGTTTTGTTCTACTCTGGCCAAGATTAGTAACATTACTTCCACACATACTTTCACAAACAAGAAAATTTGCAGTTAAAATTTGTCAGAGAAGGATGCACAAAATATTCTAGTGGTCTAGTGGAGTGCTCAAACCCAACTCACAAGGTCAGCAATTTTTTTATAGTTATTGGTTGTTCTGTGGTTTAGGAAAAAATCTTGAGTAGTTCTAAATGTGCATCAGGAGCTGATTTTCAAATACTGGGCAGTTAAGGAGGCACTACTTTGTTCCAGAAGCATAAGGGCAATACAATCATTCTATATTCTATTTGACACTTGGGTTGATTGTTCTCCATCAGCATGGGTTCCAATGTGGAGAGCAGTAGTCAACAGAAAATGGAAAAGAATTTTGAATAATCAAATATCACTGCCCTGAATATTGGTGTTTCAATCTAGTATAATGTACCTAACAAAATTTATACTACATTAAAATTGTTTGTTCCAATTAATACACACCTCAATAATGTTAGAGAGTTCCCTTTGCTCAACTCCCTTCTTAATACTTAATATTGTCAGCTCTTTCAAATGATTCTTGTGTGCTTAGTGTATGCAAATGTGTTTTAAATTTTAATGTACTTTAATATTAATTTACATTTTCTATGTACAGTTACATTTCCCCAATTTGTTATATAGAATTTTCAGTTTTTCTATAACTTTTGTGGAAAAGAAATTCTCAATTCTAATAAAATCAATTATTTCCATAGTAGTTTTAATTTTACTTCTTATATGACATATAATTACCTAGGCTGGTATTTAGATATTATCCAATGTTAGTCTCTAAAAGCCATTATGGTTTTCACTTTCGTATTCATTCCTTATTCAATATTATGGGTGCATGTTGAGAGGTAGAAGTGATTTTTAAAAAATTATCTATGAATATCCAACTCTTCTAGAGCCATTAACTGAAAAGTACAAATTTTTGAAACTATACTATCATTATCTACATTTGTTATATAATGTATTCCTAAATTATCAATAATGAACGTTTCTGTATCTGTGCTTTTTATTATGTTGCATTGGATTCTTTGTTTATTTCTGCATTCACACCACTTATATTCAAATCAATAGAATGCAAACTATATTTGGGTAAATGATAATTAAAATTAGATAAATATGTATATAGTTCTTGACATGCTTCAAGGAATATACATGGAAATGGTTGAATTTATATGAATTTTTAAAAATTGCTATTCTTTCTTAAAATATCAGTGAATGCTTTAGGAAAGCAATTCTTGGCAGGTGCTATGTATGAATTAAATATAAGATACAATATTTATTTTTATGCATAGAATTTTGAATTTAGGAGGAATTAAAACCAAGTGGCTTTCAGCTAAAGAGATTAATTTAATTGATATGTGTTTTATATGATTGTTTTATTATCTGAAGGAAATTCACACCTTTTAGGGGATCAATATTCAATATTCATGAAATAATTATAATCAATACATTTCAGATGTTAAGTCCAATTGCAATTCAATTTATTGACTAACTTTAAGAACATGACTATTTATTATTGAATATTAGATGCTTTGTTGAAGAATACTGTATCTTTCTAAATTTAATCATTTTTCATCAAGGTACTTTAGCTATATATTGTTAATTGAATATGTAGAATTTTTTATATTCCAAATCACATTTTTATTTCAAGTCCTATTTATAAAATATTCTTAATGTAAACACCCCGTGTTTCTAGGATTTACCATGTTTATCTGTTTTTTCATAACTTTCTTCCATCTTAGAGATAATCACTCTCATGTTTAAAAATGCAAGTTCATTGCATGTGTATATGCAGTTTTATAAATATAGCCTCGTGTGTTTTATTATTCAAAATATCCATGACCCTTAGGAGATGATCCTCTCTGCTGTACCTTTATTAAGAGAAGAAAATAGAGTACTGATTCATTAATAGAAGACTGGTTCGCTTTAGATACTTTGACTGAAAATAAAATGATGAAAACTAGGGAGTGTAGGTTCAAGAGTCAACATATGAGAACTTTTTTTATAACATCTTTTTACTTTGCCATGCATGTAACATCCCATATGCAACCTGCTCCAATAACCTGAACATAGAATGTGAGCATTGAATGTACTTCGAATTATAACCAACACAAAATGGACATGTGCTTTATATGGGAAATATTTTTCTCAGCACTGACTTAAAGTATTTAGGTTACTGAATCACAAATTAGTCTTAGCTTGCTAATACAATATCTAATGATTTTCCAAACATCTGTACCAATTTATGTAAACTCACAAGCAATATTTCCACATACCCTTTGCTCTGCATCTTCACAAAAATTAGTGTATTTAGATTTTTTTAATCCAGACTTCTGAATATGTGGCAGTACAATGTGGATACACTTTTTATTTATCTTTAAACCAGTGCTGCCAAATATACTGTAATTTGTTAAAAAATAATAAGATATCTATGCCTCGTCTTCTTTGAATTCATTTCTAGAACTTAAAATTTGCATGTATTTTTAAGCAGTTGATGAGTTTGTTGTATGTAGAACTGTATGTGCCCCAGAAAAAACATTTTCCTAAAATTAAGGCATTACTGTGAGTGTGAACCCATTGAAGGTGAGATAACTTGATGAGAATACGTAAGTGAAGGTGTGACCCTCCACATTCAGGATAAGTCATCAACATATTACTGGAATGCTTTACAAAAATAATGAAATTCAGAACAGGGAGAAAATTCCACAGAAGCAAGAAGCTGAAATAAATGAAACTAGGAAGAGAAAGGAGAGTCCAGCAGATGCAGCCATGTGTCTGGCCATATGATAGAGGGCCCAGGGATCTCCATCAGCCATTCTTAGGGAGGAAAGCATTGCCCTGATGATGCCTTGATTTGGACATTTTCCTGTACTCCAGCCATAAGCAAAACATTTAAATTTTTTTAAGCTGAAATATTTCTTGGCATTTGGTTTAAGCAGTCAGGAAACTAAAACAGAGTTCTAATTCTGTGACCTTGCATTGGTTCTAAAGAAGTAATAAAATTATTTAATGAAATCAATTTTGCAAATATGTTTCAATTATGTGTATTTTTGCATATTTTCCTCCTCTCTCTTCCTCCTTCTTCTAGTTCTCCTCCACCCTCTAAAATTTTTCTTTAAGCTTCTGGAGAAATCTTAAAAATTACTTTCCCTGTTTATCTCTTGTAGTCACTTCATACATGTAGTATCACAAAAAAGGGCAAGTGGGCATTCAAGAGTGGGATACTTGATATTTCAAATGATTTATTCCAGATATATAATTCATATATTTCCAGTTAAGTTTGTATTTTTAAAAAAATCTGTCTCAATTGAAATGAAAGAATATGTCTTTCTTAAGAATATAAAGGTAATTTTTATCTGTAATAATTATCCCCAAATTCTCTTTCTTATGAGATATTGGCAATCCTAATTCTTTGTCATGTCTCTATTTTATTCTCCTTTCCAAAGAGTTACCTTTTTTGTTTTTAGTTCTGAAAATTTTCTACACAGTCATTTCCTGTCCTGCATTTCACTTTTTTCAACCATATTTGTAAACTCTGAGAAATTTATTGTTTTCTCATTATCCCTTTGTCTTTTTACTGTGAATCCATTTTTCCTTCCTTACATATAAATATATTCTGTGTTTATTTAAATGTGGTATTTTAATAGTCTTTTCATTTTCATAAAATATTTTTCATAGTTATGTGAGAAAATAAAGATCTATTTTCATCTGTGCTTATATCATTAAACTACTGCACCTGAAATGTATCTCCTTGTATAATAAAAGAATGTGGCATGATTATGGGTGTGCTGTGATTTGTGGTTTTAAAGGAAACCATGACTGCAGCAATGCTTCTTGCGTAAACTGTAAGCTGGCAAATTGTCTTGACAGAAATGTTTAAGAGAGCATATAAGAGTTCCATAAATTCCAATGGAGAAAAAAATATTAATAATCACTAAAAAAAAAAAAACAAAAAAAAACAAAAAAAAACCCTCAGTAGTCCATTTTTCTTTTTCACATTCTTTAGGGTGGTGTATGTTTCTCTTTGGCACATGTATGCATACCTGATGCCTACATGCAGGTATGATGATTCACTATGCATATTTAGAGTCACATCAGTTTACAACTTCTCCCAAGCATTACACAATCTCACCCATATATTTTAACCATTTAAAGTAATTTTTAGCTGTTTGTTCTATATTACAATTGATTATTAGTATAGTATTTCAAATAACCTAGAAGAAATGCTATAACCACAACCACCAACAGACACACACTTACACAGACTTACAGAAACACACAAACTTGTATATAAAAGAGATAGAGAATGATTTTAATAGATGATAAATATAGGAGGTAGCTGTATAGAATGAGAATCTGTGACCTTGAAATGAGCATGGAATTAAATTTTATTGTTCCAAATGAATGTAATTATTATATAAAAATCAGTAACATAGCAAATAAGAAAGTAGGATAAACAATAAACATGCAGAAATCTGAAATGCAAAGGTAACTTTTCCAGACCTTTTACAACGTTTATGTAAAATTCCAAAGATACATAATAAATTGGTAAAATTAATAATGGTATAAACTTAAATTATTCATATTTATACTCTATAGTTTTGTATTTATTTACTCAATATCTATTCCTCTCCCTTCAGAAATATTGCCTTGGATTTTACTAAGCAATTAGTATGTAAATAACTTTGGATAAATGATAACTGTGAAAAAATGGCCATCTCTCTGCTTTCAAAATAATTCTTTTTTTTCCCCTCCCCCCAAAATAATTCTTTAGAATAGTTTATTTTCATGCCAACTTCAGAAAATTGCATTATTTTCTCAATTTTCTGAAAAATCTATGTTATATATATATTATATGATTGCATTGCCCAGCTCTTTAAAATGACATTGTTAAATTTCTAATTTGACAAATCAATATACACTTTGCAAAAAAATGTACTTTCATGATGTATTATTTGTGGCAGTATATAATGCTTTCTTTTTATCCTGATACATTTTTTTCTTTCAAATACATTTAATTTCAAACCTGTATTCATTATTCCCTCAGTTTAAGATAACACTGAGGAAAATATTTTAAAATGTTTTATTTTCTGAAGCAAAAGTTGGCTGCCTTCTACAGGTTTTGCTATATAGAAGTCTTACTTTTGATCCTTTAAAGTGTTATCATAAAGAATGTTTTGTTCATCCATTTGAAAACCATAGATATTTTAAAAATATGCAGTGTAATTAATGTATTTCTATAAATTTTTAAATGAATTTTAAATCATCTCATTTCACTCAAATGAACACATAGTATACGTTGAAAAATTATACTGTGAACACTTCATTTAGCTTATATTTTATTTGAAAATTTTATATAATTATTTTAATTCTTTTCTACTCATGCATTCATTGTAAATTCCATAAAGACAATCATTTTTAAAATTTGTAAAAACTTCTTTGTATATCAAAGTTAAGTTGCAAACATCAGTACACTTTACCTTTAAGAAACCGGGATACATATCTTAAGAGGAAGTTAATTTTTGGAATATGGTTATTTTTTATTTTGTATGATTTACAAACACGTGAAAGCATGATATTGAAATTCATATAATTCAATGTAATAGGAAAAATATTAAACCCCTGTAAAACAAAGCTCTAAAAATTTACTTCATACTACCATCAGCCCAGTGATTTTCCTTTTCTCTTCCTAATATATTCATATTTTTCATCTACTTCCAAAAGGGAACTCCTAAACTATTTATTTAATCATTTATTTTACCATATAAACTTAATTTCTAAACCTTTATATAATTTAAATCATTCAATATTCACTTTATTGTACAAGGGTTTTTTTTAAAAACTCAAATGTTTTTTTTTAGATTCATTAATGAAGGGGGCTGTATCAGTATTCTGTTCCATTTTAAAATGGAGTAAAATTATATTTGATAAACAAGTCACAGTTTACTAATATTCTACATGTCAATACCTGTGCAGTATAAAATTTTTAGTTATTATGAATAAAGCTCTGTGGACATTGTTGTACATGTTTCTTTGGATATTAGTTTCATGTTGGGTAATGAGTGAAACTGCAGGTTCATAGTCTCGTTAATAATCAGTTTTTCACAAAACTGCTTGTCATTTCTAAAAAGTATATAACATTTCACAATACCACAAAATTCATGAAAAGTTAATTAAATCAGTCTCATAATCATTTTTTGGTATTGCCAGATTTTTTAATTTAGAGTTTTGAGACAGGTTTAATGAAATGGCATTGTGGTTTTATCATTTCCCTAAAATGTCATTGTGGTGTTAATTATCATTTATTTTGAAACTATATCAAGATGGGTTATATACTTAACCAATAAATGTGGTCTATTAATTTAGAAGGATTTAATTACTCAGAGTATGTTCTCTGACCCCAACAGAATTAAATTAGATATCAGTACCCACTAAATTTAGATTAAAAGTCATAAATTTGGACATCCTGTGATTTAAAAATTAGAATGAAATTTTAAACATATTTTCAGTTGAATAATAATGAATTTACAATATATAAAATGTGGTGGAAGAGGAATAAAACAGTTCTTGGAGAAAGGTTTATAAATTCTAAATGTTAATATTTGAAAGGATAAACACAATGACCAGGAAAAGAAGAATAAAATGATATCCCAATAAGGAGGAGGAATAAAATAATAAAGGAAAAAGGTAGAAAACAACGATATGGCAAAGAAACAAACAGGAAAACATGGCAAAAGAAAAGGATTTTTCTTAATATCAAACATATTAATTCCTACCTACATTTATCAGGAATCAAAGCAAATATAAAAAAATTTCCAATATGAGGAATGAAATATGGTCTGTTATTGACAGACATTGTGGATGTTTTTGTATCTTTTTCTCTTCTTATGTTCCTCCTCTTCCTTGTTCTCCTTCTACTCCTCTTCATTCCAAATAATTCTATCCTAATTCAAAATCCTGAAGATATCTTCCAAATAACTGTAATATTTTTTGCCAAATATTATTAATGAATCCACTTGGCTTTGATTTTCCATAGGTTATAAGAGAGAAATTAAGTTTCATATTATCTCATATGAATAATATTATAATCCAATTGTTCTGCTAACATTTGCCAAATTATACATGCTATTTTCAATGTAGTACCTCACTTTGTATGTCACTGTTGAATATTTATGTTCATTCTTGTTCAGTTGTGTTGTTTAGTTCTCTGCTTTTGTCTCATGCTGCAGAGATTACTTACTAATACTTTATAGAAAAAATTCTTTCTCCCTCTTTTTTTTAAGAAATGAAACAGCCAATTATCAAATTTACCCTGAAGGGTATTGGAGCCTAAAGAGCCAGATACAGCCTCAAAAGGAAGAAAGAAGCTGGCGGACACTCAACCCTGGGCCTCAAATCATACTACCTAACCAGAGTGGCCAAAACCATAGGGCATCAGAACAAAGATGGACATAAACACCTATGGAACTGAACTGTTTGCCCTGAAAAAAAACCCTCATGTCTATGGAAAAGACCCTTATGTCTATGGAAAATTATCTGTTTGGAAATCCTTCTAAATATAGTCTCCTATGAATTATTTATGCTAGTTGGGCTTCACATGAATGTTAGGGTCAATTAGTTAATACCTCTGAAGAAAATCTATTGTGATTTTTATTTGGATGCAATTTTATAAATAAGTATAACTGATACCTTTATAATATTTATTCTTCCATTACTTAAACATGGCCTTTGTCTCAATTCATCTAGTTCTTTAAGATCTCTCAATGTAAGTTTACCACAAGGTCTGGTATATTTCTGTTACATATCTCTGTGGGAGGAGAGAGACAGAGAGAGGGAGAGAGAGAGAGAAAGTGTGAATTTTATTCTATTGTCAATGCTTTATTTTAAAATGTTGTTTTCTATATTTTCCTAGTTTATACATTTCATATTTCTTTGTTGATTTGATTCAATCACTTGCCTCCTCAAAGCCTATCCAATAGCATTCTTGTATTATCTATTGAGATACTTTTATCTTTCATTAAGAATTGTATATACCTCTAGTTGCTATTCTTTTTTTTCTTATCTATCTGTCATACAATTCATTTACTTTTTCTTGCCTCACTGTGTTGCTTCATAAAGATGGTGAGAGCAGTTTTTTTGGGTGTGTGATCTGTTTCCATATCAAAGGATATTTACATCATGCATATATTAATTTTTATGGCGGTTGACATAAGATAATTTATTTATGTAGTGTTTTTTTTCAGAGAAAGAATTTTTAATTTCTTTTATTTTCTAAAATCTTTCCATTTGAATATTTTATTGTAATAGAAATATTTTCTGCTTCCACAACAATGATGCTATAATATTTCTCCTTTCAATTCTGTTATGGATGACTATATTTAATTTTCTAATTTTACACCAGATATGTTTCTGAGATATTTAAATTTAAACAGGTCCATATAATTATATCACTAATTTTAAAAAAATTTTTTACTTCATGCAACCTTTTTTGACATACCTAAATTATTGAACATATTCTCATCTATCCTATCAAAATCCATTTTGTGACAATGTTTCTTAGACATTTTTATAAACTCCTTTGCTAATTTTTAATGTGTGGAGTTTATATGCCTCTTTTACAGTGGTTATGTGACTTCCTCCATTTTGTATTCTCTTGAGGTAGGACTATCAGATTCGCTTCATTCATGGCCATATCCTAAGATAGGGAAAATGGTCTAATAGAGTACTTGACAGTTCTGACTTTTCTGTTCCTCCTAATATCATTCATATTTTCCTTGTTAAGATCTTCTATTTTAGAATTCACTCTATTTTTCTTCTTTCAAACATCATGCTTAAGTATGGAGAGCAATTTAATCTCATGTATCTCATTTCAGAAGGAGGTTCCCATACTGCTTAGTGAAAGTTGTTTTTTTTTTTTTTCCCTGCTCTAAGTACTTTATTTTTTTAATAAATATATATGCATATATGTGTATTTGCTTACAAAAATGTTATTTATATATATATACATATATTTTAAGAGGTGCTTAGATTACCCAAAATATTACACGGAACCCACTGGGATTCCCATGTTCAAAGTTATTTTGTAATATCCTTCCCTCCTTTTCTCTGTTTTATTACCTTTTCCAAATATTGATTCTAAAAATTGGTGCTCTTTGGCATGTATCTTTTCTCTTCTCCTTTCCAAACGGTGACCTTCGCAGGTCTTTAGCTTAGGTTTCATGTATAATAACTTCCCCTACTCTTTTTGGTTCATTTTAACAACTGTATATATATAAGGTTTGAAAGATGAATTTTTTCTCAATATGCCTTTTTTCATTTTTACACCCTCTTATACTTTAGAGGTTTGAATGTGTGTATGTGTCTGTGTGTATACATGATAAACATATACATAAATATGATCATATCCAAGTTTATTGAATTGGGTTATTTTATAATTGTCTCTTAATTTCTATGAAAAAATCAATTTTCATTGGTGTAAGAACTTGTGCATATGTTTTCTTCTGAGTGTGTATATTTATAAATCTAATGACTCTAAATAGACTCCTTTTTATATATGAGGGCTGAGCTGCAATTATGGGTTTCCTGTAATTTGTGGTATAATAAATCATGTCTGCAGTGATGTTATATACAGAAACGGTGAACTGGTAAAAATGACTTTCAGGTAATTGTGTAGATAGCATATAACTGTCTCCAAAAGATGCCAAGTGAGAAAGTCCCCTAAATACTCATGAAAATTTTGATTTTTACCCACAATAAAAAATAAATTAATTAAAAATAATAATAAATAATAATAAAAAAATAAAATAAAATAAACAAACAAACAAAAAAAACAAATGCAACTTCAACATCCATTCTCTTTTATTTATTTAATTATTTATTTAATTCCATTTACTTTAGGGTTACTTCTGGTACTCTTTGCATTTGGAAGTCACATCTCATGTTCAAATGTAGTTCAAAAAGAGCTATTCAATTTATCCATTCATTCAATAGGCTTGTGAATAGTTATTTCAGTCTATCTTTTGACAAGCATTTAATGTCTCAAACATATCTGCTTTTTGAGTTACACATCTTAAGCATATTTTCAGCTATTATAACCATTAACATTCTCTTATTCATTCTTAAATATTTCACATAGATCAAAAAATATAAAATTGTCTACTGTCAAAACCTATAACTGCATACTCATTCACAGACTCATGAACATTCAAATACACACATCCCTACATATGATATATATATTCCAAGACATAGATAGATAGATAGATAGATAGATAGATAGATAGATAGATAGAAAGATAGATCACAGAAGATAAAAAGATAGAGGGAATGATAGAATGTGGGAGGGATGATATAGATCAGGGGTTATTAACCACGGGTCTGTCGGCTTGAATTGATATTCAAATAACCATTATTCTTCTTGGGGCATGTTGGTGCAGGTGTGACATATTTATTAAATAATCCTCAGTATAGTGTGCTCTTAGTAAGGGATACATGGTTTTGCCCTAACTTGCAAAGGTATCTATGGAAAAAAAAGGTTAGGAACCCCTGATCGGTTCTTATTATAAATTATTAACAGGGGCATTTATTTATTTATGATTGTTTGGTATGAACATGAGTATTCAATAGGATTTTATTGCTCTAAGCACAAACAATATTATAAACAATAATACAGAAAATAATAGAAATAAAAACATGCATGAACTTTAACACATAAATGGTTATTACAAACTAGTTTCCAAAGGTATATAAATTAAGAATATATATAAATAAAATGATAGAATTAGTATTATATTAAATATATGGAGGGCATCTTGACAAAACTTTTAAAATAAAATATTCATTTTATACCTTTTTTGTGTATTTACTCTATTTTTATTTCCAAGTATTTAAAATTTGAAATATATATATATATATATATATATATTTTTTTTTTTTTTTAAATTTTTTAGGAGGTACTGGGACCTCATACATGGGAAGCTCAATGACTGAGCTACATCCACTCCCTAATCAGAGTTTTGTGTTTTTTTTACCATTTGTTTGTTTCTTTTATTTTTATGAGGTACTTGGGTCAAATCTGGAACCTTGGACATGGGAAGCAGGCACTCAACCTGTCGGTTCCCCAATGTTGCCATATATTTTACTTAAAAATATGAGCATGGCTTTTTTTCCATTAAAATACTTTTAATTAAAAATATTTGTAATTAGAGAACAATGGATATGCCTATTTATCACTCAACAAGAAGGTCAATACTCCTGGCATTAAGGGAAACTAGACTATTATCTGTGGAAGACATTTATATAAGGTCTTTACCCCACAATGTTGGGGACAATCTGGCTTATGATAAGTGCTTCTCAGTATCACTCAAGGAGAAAAATAAACAAATAATATCCCATAAAATCCTCAACCTTGGCTTTTTTACAAAACAGAGCTGTCGCATGCAAAAAAATATAAATCCTGAGATGCACCAGAGTTTTCTACCAGGCAGAACATATTCTGAACCCGAGACTCTGCATTCAAATATTTAAAAAGCTGTATATATCATGTTCAATATTATCAAAAGGGGCATTAATTTTACATTTATTTTGTTGAGACTACTCTAACACAAGGGAGACAATGCAGTATCCATAGCCCTCCATAACCTAAGAGTCTGGACATTCTGACAGCACTACTTGGGGGTTCATGTGTTATATAAAAAAAAAAATGTTGCTATTAAATAAATTAGTGTAGACATGTTGTGAATAACATACAGAAATTTAAAAATGCAGATCATGTCCACCACAGATTTGGATAAATAAGGCCTTTATGAATTTTAAGTTAATTTGGGTTAGGCAATGGGTTTGGTAGCTAGTTGTCATCCCTCTTCCAAGCAGCTCTGATCACACTACTGAGAGAGATCCTATTAGTTACCTATTTCAAATGTTATCTATTTTTTAATGGTACCATATTGGAGTGGGTTGATATCTCTTAGGGTGTTTCTTCTGCTCTACAGAATGAAGTACAGCAAAAAATGAAATTTGATTTTACATTCAGAATACCAGATACTATTTATATTATATAATACTATTTTTCCAACAAAAAATATGTATAAATACTTATCCTTTCAATTTGGAGATTTTTTTTTACTCTGATTTTCACAGGCTAAGCCAGCATTCTGGAGGTTACATTAATTAGCTATTTTATACCTCAGAAATGAATCCCATAAATGTTGCCTTTTTACTTGAGTATCTTATCTAGAAAAGTTTCAGCATTAAAGAAGTAATATGCATTTAACTTCAGCCTACATCCAGTAACTCAAATAAAAGCAATGTTCTATTTCTTCCTTTTAATTTTCTTTCTAAAGTTTGATACTTTATTTTATGAATTTCTGAAGCTCTATGCTGGTATTTCTAAGCATGTGTTTTAATTAACATATCCTTAATGAAGTAAGCAAAATCAATAAAAAAAACTTAAGTATTTCTCACCTGGATAATTTTTCTAGTTTTATTAATTGTAGTATTTAAATTGCTAAACTCACTTTTATCTCAATATGAGTATGATCATTTACTGCTTGCATATTTTCTCTGTATATGTATTTTAAATCTGTATTACAGGGAATGATAAAAATTTTTAAGCTTTATTAAAAGGCATTTTAATGATTGAAATTATGTATATGCACACACATAATTCCCCTCAGAATATATCCGTCAGGCATAACATTCTTAAGTCTGTGATGTATTTTCTAATAGAAAAATAAAAATTCTATATCATACTTTATCTACTTGAGTATATTAACTACAAGTGTTTCATGTCCCACTGTCCCCTTAATTTTCTTAGTGCATTTGGAGTCATTTAAAAAATGTTTCCTTACAGTGCTTAAGAATTTTGAGATGTTTGTTTAAAATGTCATAGAGTCAAGTGAACGCCACTTATGATCTCCATTCCTTGGTGCTTAATGTCCAGAGAGCATTTCTTTAATGATATGAAGGAATGGAGCTGGCCACAAATTGCTTTGGTCCCCTCAAAGCCATGTAGCAGGACTTGTTCCACTTGTTTCAATTCACAAAAGCTGCCTCCAATATCTCCTGAAAATATTCTGTTTCTATTTCAGGAGAGAAATATCCTTAGATATTTTTATATAATTAAAAATGTATTTTATGTTTGAATCTAGCAACTGAACAAAATTCAGATCTTGTGTTTAACTGAGGAAAACTGTTTTGCGGATGGGTGGATGGATAGCTAGATAGCTAGATAGCTAGATAGATGGATGCATGGATAGATAGATGATAAATAGATAGATAGACTCAAGTAGTGCATGAATATCAAAAGCCTTACTTTTCCCAAAAGTAATAATCCCAGTAAAAGTCTGAAGTACATTCCTAGTCTTCCAATGCCCAGGTTGTATTATTATATTTTCAATATTGTGATGATTGAGGATTTTATTATGTAAATTTTAATTGAAACTTTCCTAGCTGGCTCATCTGTACAACTGTCTCCTGGGAAATTAACACTGCTGCCATTTTAGATTCAGCTAATACACATACAGAGATTGCGAGTTAAATTTATGGGTCTTTGCCTAGGCAATATGATTTTAATTTGTACCCTGTCCAGATATATATTTAAATTTATGTCATATTTAGTATTATTGTACAATGTATTTTGTAGATACTTGAATATGTATTCATCAGTTTCTAATCTCCAGAAACCTGATAAAAACTTACAATTCTTTTGATTCTTCTGATTTTCTCTCTACAAGTTATATTTTATTTTATGAATTTCTGATGTTCTACATCGATATTCCTAAGTGTGTGTGTTAAATTAATGTGCATGGCCTGAGGTAGGCTCTATTAGTCATGAAACAGAAATCTTCTGTTTCCTTGAAGATTTTTTCATAGGATTTTATTTTGTAATTTTTGGCTTGTCAATTATTTTTTTTTTTCTTTTGCCGACACTGACTTAATGGGAACATTTAATTTTTCATCTTCTGACATCCTATCGATGAACACATTTTAATTCCAAGGCCACTGAAAGCACATTTAGGCCATTTCATTAAAAACATTTAATAAATGTGTGGAATGAAAGATACCTAGCTAGCTACATAGATTGAATTATAGTAAGATATATGTATATAAAATGATTTATTTTCTCATTATTAGGATGAGCATATTTTCCAAAATACATATTTATATTTACATTATATTTAATGAAAAATGTTCTTCAAATCTTTTAGATATACCAACTCTTTTTGTACTTGAAATTATGTACATACACGTAAATAATTTCGTGGAAAACTCATTTCTCTTTGATCCATAAGATATTTTTGTCACTGTAACATATAGGTGCAAATTCATCCCTTCTCTTTGTGTGTAATAAATAGAGATTTCAAAATGTCCCATAGTCCCCTTAATTTTCTCAGTATATTTTAAGTCACTTAAAAATGTATAATCTTTCTCATTCAAAATCTGGATTTGGCACTCCAGTGTATACCTGAGATTTCTGTTCAGGATTGTGAATGGTCCAATTAAAATTTTCCTAGGATTTCTGTGCTTTGGAGCTAATTAGATAATGGGTTCTATGACACTGATTTTCAAGAGTCCCCTCAATGCCACATAGCAAACCTCTTTTCTCCCTGGTAAATTCCTCAAAACCTTTCCAATGACAAATTATTTATTATCTATATAACTAGGGAATTACATAAGATATTTTTAGCTTGCCCCTGTCTAGCTGCTTTTTAGTCCTGGTTTTAAAAGAATGAAGCTAAGTGAGTTAATGATTCTCTAATCAAAATCACTGTTTCAAGAGCAGTATTAATTTTCTGTCTCTCCTGTATGCTCTAAATTTCTGATTTTTAAGGTGCCCAATAGTATCAATCCCTCATTCTGCTTCTATATATAATATCACTTAAGGCTCTCTTCACCAATCATTAGACTCCAATTTTCATATATTGTCTTCAAAAATGTATTAAGATTGATTCATGAATACTTTCTGTCTTCTTTATTGATGTTCAACTTTTTTGTTTCTTACTGTTTTTTTGTGGTGCATTGATAATACTGAGATACAAATGAATTTACCCCAGACTAAAATTTTATTGAAGTATTTAAGGAAATATAGTTCATGAGGATAATGGCATTTCACACAAAATATTAAAAAAGATATTTTTAATCCAGAATAGATAAACAGTTAATAGGGAATGTGGATGGATTTCAGTTTTCTGATCCTCAGACCAACTCAGGTTCTACTTCTGAGAAACTCAGAACATTTGTACTCATCCTGAATACTTATTTTCCAACTTTTTCTTATATTAACAAGTTATAGATATGGCTTTAAATTTAGTTGATCTCTGTGTCCCAGGTTAGAAACATTACCCTCAGATTCTGATAGAAATTAAGAAACATAAAATTTAAATGTGTCAGAACAGGAAGCAGCAATCACCATATGGATTCCTGACATGGTAAAAGCTGACCATGAGGCCAGCTTTTGTCATATAATGTATTGCTCCTCTATAGTTTGGCAAAAATTCTTCAGTAGGACCAACAGCTTACCAGAAGTTTCTACTCAACTATTGAGCAGGAAAAACTTTGTTCCAGAAGCATTAGGACAGTGTATCCACATTCACCATAATGGAGAAAGTAAAATTATGAGTCTTTGACACGAGAAGACATGGAATGAGTCAACTTTAAAGTGTTAACAGAATTTACAGCAGTAATGACATTTCCCTCTTCTTTACAGGCAACTGAATATCTTGCATTAAATGCAGCATAACACAAATGTCTCAGTTTCAGTGGCCAACAATAACAAAAATGCATTTCTTTCTTATAATGCATGCACTTGTGAGATAAATAAAATGTTTTTATGAGACATTGTATTTATAACACTCATTTTATAGAATTATTTCAAAATTGCTAATTTATTTCTGAAATTCCTAAATTTTTAACATACTTTTATGCTATCAAATTCCATTTTTCCAACAAACTACCTCTCATATTTTCCTAGCCTCCTTTTCTAATTTGTAATATTACATTTTATGCCTTTTTTAATCTCTACAAGGCTTATTCTTCCCTTTGCCAGTCTTTTAAATGGTCCTCTCAGAGCCATTTACTTCATGTAGTTTTCTCAGAAAATATAAGTGGTTATAAGGAAAGCAAATAATTGAAATATCTGAAAGTTTTGGTCCTCATAAATGATTCATATTTTCCTGATTATGATATTCTTTTTACCACTTTAACTTTTATACCTGAATTTTCATTATCAATTGTGTAGGACTCTTTACTAATTTTCCATATGTCATTTCAAATGGAAGAAATGTCTTTCTACAAATGTAAAGTTAGTATTTAGTTTTGATATTCTTCCCTCCATTTTCTCTATTTCTTAGTTCCAGATATTGCCATCCTTATTCAGGACACTTTATTGCCATCATCAAATGAGAAATTTGCCAAGTAATTATGTATTTTCCAAAGAAATTTTCATTAGAGTCTCTTTTTTACTTATGCTATTGAAAAATGCAGTAGTTTAATTTAATATTTTCCCTTTAGAATACATTTTAATGAAAATATTTATTATTCCTTTGGCTTTAAAATAACAATAAGGACATTTAAAAAATATTACAATATTCCAAAGAGAAATTCTGCTTTGTGTTATATGGTATGTTAAGCAGAATTATTTTTATACTTTAACAAGGCACCATATAAAATTTGCTGTTCATTCCTTTGAAGATCACTGTGAATTTCTTAAAATTTTGTAGGCATCATGTTTCTTTAACAAGTTTAATTTCTATCCATTTCAGGAAGAAAAGCTGATTTCAGGAAGAAAAATTTACATATGTTAAAGATGAAAGAATTATAGAGTTAATACGTATATAAATTGCTTTAACTGATGTATTGTGAGCATTTTGCTATACTTGTTTTAGGATATATCTATTCATCTATCCATCCTTCTTTTTACTTTTATACATACATCCATTTCAACTTAATGTTCAAATATCAATACTCTTTATCATAAACTCTTCAAGATGTAAACAATTAACTAGTGTCCATCTAAATACAGTATTAATACTATTTCTTTGCTGTTAATATTTAAAGTCAAAAGTATGAATATTAAATAATAGTAAATAATATTAAATATTAAATCTCCTATGCACAGATGGAGGTGAGCATAGGTTTGTGCCAATTTATGGGGCAGCAGGGGTAAGTACTGAACCAGGTCAATTATGCTGGCTCACCCTCCCAAAACAGGTTCTGTGGATAGAAACAGTGTATACACAGCTAAGAAGTGGAAGAACCAGTCAAAATGAAGAGAATGGGGAAGGATTACCCTTTCAGTACATACCTTAGGGTGTTTGGAAAGGGGTGGGCCGGCTCTATTCTATGGAGAAGATGGGATATTTATATTCCTGTATAAACAGGAAAATCCCCAAGTCTGCCAGCACCTGCCCAAGACAAGAAACTGGACCAGAAACAACTGAAAGAATCCCATCTATTTGCCATAGGCTGAATATGGCAGGATTGCTAAATTCTGAAGGAGAACACCTGTCAATGCAGAGCCAATTTGCAAAAGCTGTGAAAGGTAGTGTTTTGTTGTTTTTTCTCCATCGATTTGTTCTGGTTCTGGTACTCAAAGAAGTCTGTGTCATATCACTAGCTAGATACAAACTAAAAGGACAGATGAATCAGGCATTAAATTGTACAGATAACGTGTTAAAATATTTAAATATACAGTTTTAAAAAAAGGTTAAAGATAGGAAAATGAAATTGCATATGGCATATGCAAAGGAAGAGGATAAGAAAAAGAAACAGTCAAAGAAGAAGATACATCTTTGTAGATGTAAAATGCAAAACATTTTAAACATAATATTCAAAAACAAGGAGGAAAAAATGAAAGGATACCAGGAAAATGATAATTGAACAAAATGAGTAACCCAACAAAGAGAGAGAGAGTTTATAAAAATGAATCAGATAGGGAAAAGGATGTGACTTAAGTGATTGGGCTTCCATCTACCATATAGGAGGTCCAGAGTTCAATTCCTTGGGCCTTCTTGGTCCATGTGGAGTGCTGGCCCACATGGAGTGCTGGGCTACACAAAATACTTGTCAACACAGGAGAGCTAGTCCACACAGAAGAGCTGGTGAAGCAAGATGATGTAACAAAAATAAGCACAGAGGAGAGACAATAAGAGATGCAGCAGACAGGGGAGCTGAGGTGGTGCAAGAGATTGAGTGCCTATCTCCCACTCTGGAAGGTCCCATTTTTGTTTCCCTGTGTTGCCTAAGAGAAGACAAACAGACACAGAAAAACACACAGAGAGCAGACAGTGAGTGCAAAACAATGGGGGGGGGGGATAAATAAATAAAAATAAATCTTTAAAAAAAATTATTGGGCAAGACCCAACTAATTGGGAAAAAAAAGAATCAAACAGTAAAACAGGAATTGAAAATCACAATAACTGAATTAAACCTTTTCAGAGGATTTCAACAGTACATTAGAGAACGTTGAAAAAAAGAATCAGTCATACTCATTTGCCATAAATAATACTAGAAAGCCCAAATATCACCACAATTACTCAACATTTTCTGGTATTTATTGCCAAAAAAATTAGACAAGCCAAAGAAATAAAAGCCAACCAAATTGGAAAGGAAAAAGTTAAGCATTCCCTATCTGCAAATGACAGGGTCACATATCTAGAACATCCAGAAAAATCCATAACTAGCCTAGTAGAGCTAATAAATGAATTCAGCAAATTGACAATATACAAGATTAATAGACAAAAATCAGTAGTTTATCTATACATTAGTAACAAACAAACTAAAAGTAATTCAAGAAATCAATAAATTTATATTAGCAGACAAAAGAAATCAAATATTTAGAAATACATTTATCCAAGTATATAAATTATTTGCACATGGAAACATCACTTGAAAATAACAAGTTTTGGAGAAGGTATTGAGAAACAGGATCTCTAGTATTGTTTTTGGAAAGTAAACATTTTGTGAAAGTAAAATTGAGCAGCTTTTCTGTAAAAAGCATTTGTCCTGGCAACATCACTTCCAGGAATATACTGAATAATTAGACAAAAGGAATTGCACTACTAATCTACAACAATAGTTTCATGGTATTATTCACAATGGACAAAAGATGGAAGCAACCCAAGAGTCAATTAACTGAAGAATGATAAATAAATGTGTGATATTCATGATGGAGTAAAAAAGAATGAAGTTCTGATATATGCTGCAACATCAATGCACACTGATGACATCATACTTAGGGAAGAAGCCAGACACAAAAGTGCAAATATTGTATGGATTCACCATTATGAAATAATTAGGATGTGCAAACTCATAAAGTTAGAAATTAAAAAATAGGATAACCAGGACCAAGTTTAGGGTAGGGAATGGGGAATTAATGCTTACTTGGTACAGTTTCTATCTGTGGAAATGGAAGATTTGGTATTTGATGGTAGTGATGGCAACACAACATTGTGAATGTAATTAACTCCAGTGAAATGTGTACTTTAACGTGTTTAATCTGGTAAATTTTAAGTCGTGTATATGTTACCAAAGGAAAATAAATTGAACCACACACCAGAAATTCACAATAATAAAAATGAATTAATGAATAGAACTAACAAAATTATTATAATGAAATATATAAATGAATATAAAGAATACAATGAATAGAACACAATTATTAATGACAAAATTTGAATTTCCAGTGAAAAGTACAAATTAAAAAGCCTTGTGTCCTCCACATGAAATTCATAGCTTCCCAATACTTAATAAAAGTCTATTATTTTGGTATGGTAAAATGAAATGTCATATTTGTAAGATCTGAATTACTCTGTGAACCAGTTTATTTCTAGTTAATAGAATTATTTGTTTTACCTCAAAGATAATTTTTTTTTATATATCAAATCTGCTAACTCAACATGAGAAATCCATTCAGTCTTTACTAAATCACCGGCATATGACTGAGTATATGCCTCTTCAAGTGGATGGAATTATTTAATACAAGTTTGATGCAGAAAAATTAACCTTTTACAAACATTTACAATTAGGTTTAAATCATTGACTAGTGAGGAAAAGGAAACTGTGACACTCATATCAAAATTTAATTTTTTCCCTCGTTAAACAATATGAAATTAATTGTCATGAGACAGCTATTTTCTTTTCAATACCTACATTTATGGATACATTCATAGGACTGATTAGAAGCTCCAGGCAAAATGTTATAGGAAAAGAATCAGTGTCATCTCAGAAAACTCATTTGCTTATTAAAATCTATTTTGATATCTGGAAGTTTACAAAAAAGAGTAAATTCTTCAAACTAACAGCTTCTGTAGCTACCTGAAGTTTATGCTTGAAAGTTGAAGGTGCTTCATGTGAAAGCTTTCTTCTAAGCTTAGATTCGGACTGCTTAAGAAATTGATGCTAAAGAAAGAGTGTGGTCTTCCTAGATTTTTACTATTTCAGACACCTATATATTAGACCCTTAAGATTAGTCCCATATATATTCATTCAACAATTACCTTCCTTTCATGTATTATTCTTGGAACTCAGTAAAACTGTTTATGGCTATTATACATTCACATGCTCAAATTAGAATTTAGGATTATAAAACATGCACAAATATTTTCCAAATAGCATTTGTGGAGAGATGAGACATTCACCCGGAATTTCACATAAGATGATAGACATTAATCAGCATTTCTTTTAAAGTCAAACAACAGAAATCTCAAGCCCTGTGCAGTGTTTTAAAATATAGTGAGACATTATGATAATATGAAGACATTATGCTAAATGAAGTAAGCCAGACAAAAAAGGACAACTATTGTATGGTATCATTAATGCGAACTAAATTGAAAGAATAAGCTCATGGTTTTAAAACATAGAGTATAAGTTATTAAGAGATAAGAGGAGGGCTGAGAAGGACTGCTGAGGCTTAATGTATGTAGAAGTTTTAATTAATTTGTCTGTAAAAGTGTGGAAATGGAGAGAGTTGATGGGAACACATAATAATAAGTAATATATGGTTTATAAATGGGATTATGGCTGAAAAGGGTAGTCTAGGGATGTAAATGTCAATTGAAAGAAAGCTACAGAATAATCTAGGGACTGAATAACACTGTGAAACCAGAGGTGAATGGGAATTGTGACTGATGGTACAGATTCAAGAGTGTCCTTCTGTGAGCTAGATGAGATGTATGTCACTATTGCAGGGTGGTGGAAATATGGAGAAGCATGGGAAAAATACAATTGCTGTTACTATGGACTGTGATTAACAGCAATACTTTAATATTCTCGCATTAATGCCGAAGATGTAATGTTTTGATAATGAGAGTGTATGGAAAAAGTGTGCCAAATGTACACTATGTGCCATGGTTGGTGGTAATAGCCTGATGATATTATCTCATAATTTGTAGCAAATGTTCCACCACAGTGTGGTGTGTTTGGGGAAGAGCTGTTATATGGGAATTCTAGACATGTGCATGATTGTTTTGTGAGATCACAACTTCTGTAATAAAAATTTTAAAAAATAATAATAGGGTGGGTTGGGAGGAAAATACAACAAATGTCCGATATGGACTCTAGTTTGCCCTAATGTTTTGATGATATTCTTTCATAATTTGTAACAAATGTTTCACAACAATGCAAGTTATTGGTGAGTTGATGTAAGGGACCACTCTATGATGTTATGCATGTTTGTTTTGTAAGTTCACAACTTTCACTATATTTATGGTTTATGTATGTTCATGTATGAATGATATAGTTCCATAATGTTTTAAAAATCTAGTAAGACATTGTAATGGGGCATCAGAATGGGTAATCTAAAATGCTTAAATTTTTAAACATTTAACTATGGGTAAATTGAACTATGGGAGGAAAAAAAAAGAAAATTTTGGATGTTTCCCATGGTGCAGAAATTATCAACCCAATAAGACCACTTGCCTATGTGCCAGAAAATGTTCTGGCATAAATCAGTTCAATCTGTAAAGGAGGCCACAGTAACATGTGCATTATTAACACTTCTAGACTTCTACTTTTCCAAAAAGAGAAGCAATATGTTTAACAATTCCCCAAATCTTTAAACTCAATATTGTAGGCACAGAACATAATAAAATATAGGATGTTCACCAACAGATAACCAATAGTATAGCTATATTCCAAAAATACTGCCTGGATATTTTTTCCTGTATGATCAAGCCCTCAGTAGCCACAGGTTTATTGGACTGTATTAGCTGACATTAAATTCTTTTGTGTGTTTGTGCCAAAAGTCCATCTAAACTTCCTTTTAAGTTCTGTTTTAATATGTCCAAGAGAAAACACCTGCTTTAGTTTTAATTAGGGGTCTTGAATTTTAAGGACATGAACTCCATTTTTAACAATGTTGGCTAGAACTTCTTTTGGGTTTACTGAAGAAAAATAATAGGAGAAAAAAACAGTAAATCAAAGCAAGTATCTTGAGGTCAGTTAAAGACCATACCTGTAGTTGGGATATTAAAATAAATCTCACCATCCACACTCTAAAAATTAATGCCACTAGTAATAATCAGCAGGAAAAATGAAGCTGCTAACAACGAGCCCACTCATTAGCAAAAAGCAATTTAATTCAAATACGAAGATCAAAGTATTAACACTACCTAAACTACTAACACTACTAACAATACTGCTCCGTCTACCATAAACCACCAGCAGTGAAGGGAGGAAATAATTACTTTAAAAAAATCAAATAAGCATAAGCATAAATATTTCTTACAGGGATAATGATAGTCCAACTCCTAAGAGAGTGCTCAGAAGGACTAAAAGTGGAGTGAAGGCAATGTTTAGGGATTAGTATCCCACAAATAGTCTTTGAAAACCCCAAGTACCACAACACAACAAACTTACCTATGAATTAGAAACAAGACATTCCTGCTGCTTCTTTGTTGACATTTGAAATATGCAATATTATGTAGGCTTGGCCCTTTAATGTGAAAGCAGGACACTTAGGAAAATAGCTAAAAAATTTTGAAATTATTTCACACCCCAATTTTGGGATGATATATCTTAACTATGAAACTAAATATAATCTAGACCTTCTCCTTCCTTCAATGAAACCATCTTAAAGAGTCAGAAAAATAAAACACTTCAAACATAATTAATATTTAAGGTCCTGATTTTTTTCTCCAGATGAGCACTGCTTAATGTTACAAAATCATGCATGGTTAGACAAACTCAAATTGTTAATTGAAGTGATATGAGAAATTCATTCATAAGGTTTCAGGTTTCAACTTGAACTATTATTTAAGAAATCACGACTTGTCAAGTTTTGGAAAAGAATATTTTTATTAATAAGAATATGTATGATTAGATATAGTGATAATCATATACCCTTTCCCTTTTCTATTCATATATCTGCATTAGGTAATATTATATTCACACTCTTCAACTAGAAAACGTATTGCAAGAAAATAAATGAAGAAGTAGTTATGACAATTCATCTAGCTCTTAGGAAGATCTAATTAAAGAGATTTTCAAAAGGATAAAGCAATTTCTCCTAAAAAATTTTATTTTGGCTTTGAGAAATAACATAGTTTTTTTTCAAATGTATCATTGCATTACAGTATAAGGCAATTATTACTTTTATTAACTTAAACAATTATTTATAATTATAACAGTTTTTTATTTATTTTTTTTTTTATTTTAAAGACGTTTTAGTTTACATAAATATTACATAAAATATATAAGGTATTCCCATATGCCTCACTCCCTCCACAAACCATACTTTCCTACATTGACAACATACTTCATTCGTGTGGTACATTTCTTACAATTGATGAACACATACTGAAGCATTTCTACTCACCAGGGACAGCACTTTACAGTATAATTTGCACTCTGTCCCATACAATTTTGAAGGTTATGATAAAATATACAATCACCTGTATTGTTCTTAATATGGTAATTGTCAGTAGATATACAGAATTATAAATTATTTTGAGTTTTCAGTAATTTCTTAGAATATAAATTGTTCCTGAAACCCCCCAAAATACATAAAGAGTTGATTTATGGAAATTATATTAAATTATGTTCTGTAATATGTCAAGGAATATCAGAGAATATACTTTTTTATATATTTTGCTTACATACAAAAGTTCCACAAAAATTATAATAATATGACATTATTAGATACCTGGCCATCCTTTTTTGCTCTTACTCATCTCCAGATGCCAATCTGCCCAGTTCCTCTAAGAACTGAGTTACCTTGAACTGCTCTTTTCAAATAAGGAATTTTGTAGACTCTATCAGGTTGAGGATATCTTCAAAGTTTTGCTTTTCTTAACAAAAAAATAAACATATAGAATCTGAGAAGATGGAATGATTAGGAAGGTAGGGAAAAATTAGGGGTCTGTGAAACCCTCACAGTATATCCCTTGCTGTGATAAAACTAAAGACATCCTACATTAAACCATGAGGGGATTATGCTTTAATAGATTTCACTTCTTTTCTCTACACAAAAATGTTTCATTCCAAATTACGTAACTGTGTTGATAACCTGTGGGTATATGTGGAAACTTCCATTTTTGAGCCTTCATTTACAAGTCCTTTCTGGGAATTCCTTACCCTCTCCCATAATCTCATACATT
>JAKSZT010008209.1:0-12725 GCA_026826555.1 Tolypeutes matacus | reverse complement strand
TCAAGCTGGAAAATTCTCTCTGAATGCTGAAATCACTTCCCTTTTAAAGGCATTCAACTGATTGGATAAAATATCACTCGCTGCTGATGGGAATCTCCTTGGTTGATTGTAGATGTAATCAGCCATCTATGCATTAAGCTCACTGGTGAATAAAGTCCATAAATGTCCTTGTATTACAATTAGCCCTGTGCTTACTTGACCAAACAACTGGGTACAATTACCTGGCCAAGTTGACACATTAACCTAACCATTACAATTCCCATTATCAGTGTATGAGGTTTCCAATTACTCCACATCCTTGGAAACACTTACTACATTATGTCTTTTTTTTTTTTTTTAAGATGCTTAGATTACATAAATGTTACACAAAAGTTACAGGGATTCCCATGTTCCCCACATTCCACACCTCCCATAACATCCCACATAAACATCTTTCATTAGTGTGGCACATCATCTGCAATGGATATACACATCCTGGAGCTTTGCCACTAAGCATGGACCATAGTTCACATTGTAGACCGCACTCTCTCCCACACAGTTCTGAATGTTATATGCTGATGTAAAATGGCCTATATCTGTCATTGTAATGTCACTCAGGATAATTCCCAAGTCCTGAAAAAACCCCTGTATTACAACTGCTTTTCCCTTCCCTGCTCCTAAATTGTCCAGTGGCCACTGGCTCCACCTCACTGTTGTAATTGTTTCCATTGCTTGAATCACAATATGTCTACAACAGAATACCATTAAGTCAACTCTAGTCCATAGCTCTTCCTCCAATCCTGATGAGTTTGGGTTGGTGATGTACACTCCACCTCCAAGTGAGAGGGGGCTTATATCCCATGGATGGGACTATTCTGCCTGCAGCTGCAGGTTCTCTCTATTCACTGGGATGGCTGCTGTCCATCATCGGCTCCTCAACAGGTGACTTGGATGAATCCATTGAGCTGTAGAGCAAGAGTTGCAGCTCGACTGAGATTCCAGGCACAGCTGGCACATGGGCAGGCCAGAGGCTTCAGTCTCTGAAAGTACACCTACAAATTCAAGCATCACATAGGTTGGAATAGAAGGTACTGATAGACCATGTGCAGGAAGGACTTATTTGAGTCCAACTCTGTCACTCTCAGGAGCACAGATTCCAAAGTAGAGCCCACTGATAAGGCTTCAACATCTGGACCTATTCCCCCTTATATAAGACTTGGGTGTCTCCAGAGCCCTCAGGAGCCCCTCTGTGTGGGGTGATATCCATTTTGGTGTTCTATGAGATCCTACTGAGTTGTGCATAAGCATTACCTCTGAGATGACCTCCCGACTCTCTTTAAAGTCTCTTAGCCACATGAACTCATTTGTCTTTACCTATTCCCCCTTTTATTCAAGGTCTTTTTCTAGTTGTATTGCCAGTTGGCACTTGGTATTAATCCCTCATTGCCAGGGAGGCTCATCCCTGGGATTCATGTCCCACGCTTGGGGGAAGGTAAAGCATTCATATGCTGAGTTTGGCTTAGAGAACCACATTTGAGCAACAAGGAGGCTCTCAGGTGACAAATCTTAGGCATGCCATACCAGTAGGCTAAGTTTCAATTACAAGAGCAAAGACTAATAAGGCTAGTCATCAATAACAAGAACCCCTCAATGTACCATCCTTCCTTGC
Source organism: Tolypeutes matacus (assembly GCA_026826555.1). Classification (NCBI taxonomy): domain Eukaryota; kingdom Metazoa; phylum Chordata; class Mammalia; order Cingulata; family Chlamyphoridae; genus Tolypeutes; species Tolypeutes matacus. The sequence continues at coordinate 11,077 of JAKSZT010008209.1, read as the reverse complement.
CAGACACTGCCCCTGCACTCGGGGGACTGTTCCTGCACCCTTGGAGAAAGTGGCAAGCCTCTCCAGGGTGGGAATTCTGTATTCCCTCATTTATTGAATGATTGTCTACCTACTGTGACCATGCCCCACCCCTTGATCATTTGGACAATTTTATACATATTTCATGTATATTTAAATGAACTTCCTCCCATGAATCCCCCATCCCAGACACCCCCCATTAATGATTGTCTCCTGTTCCCTCTGAAACCCTTCTGTGATCCAAACCTTCCTTGAAGATGAAGCCCATATAATAGCCAAATACAATTAATAGGCAAATGAAATATTAAAGATAAGTTTAAATATAAGAGATAAAATACATAAAAACTTTTTAAAAGTCACTAGAAATAAAATAAAATTAAAGGATTGGGATATTCAGAAAATGGGAAAAAACAAAAAAATTTAAAAAAATTTTTTTTTACATTTTTCCTTTTATCACTGCATTATCAGGTGTCCAGTCTGTACTGTGGCACGTGCCCCCTCTCACTCCCCAGTGTCTCCTGAATATTCATTTAATTTTCAAAGAAGTTTTAGGTCACAGAATAGTCACACATAGAATATTAGAGACTCTTATATGGCCAACCTCCTTCCCCTTTCCTTACCCCATATTAAAACCCTTTTTATGTGGATGGTAGCGTTGTTATAACTGTTATACAAATAGTGAAACATAGCTACAAAACATTGTCAATGGTTTACAGTATAGTTTACAATTTAGATCGTACAGTTTAATAATTTTTGATGATATTAACTATGTCCTGTGTCCATTACTGTAAGATAATGAAAAACATTTCCCATGACCACTAAACACCCCCTGTTTGATCTTTTCTGTTCCTTCCTCCTTATCCTACTGGGACACATGACACTCCCCTGTCTTGACTCATTGGAGGACAAGATTCATAGTTACATGCAACAAGAGGTCTTGACATGCTGATTATCCTCTCCTATTAAGATCCATTCTTGTGCCTAAGAGGCAACCACCTCTCTGTTTCCGGGTGAATTGGTCCTCCCAAAGATGGGGGTCCATCTCCTTTCCACTCACAGAGTGGGTCTCCACTCCCCCACACAACACATTATGACAGGATGAACACTCACACACTCCCCAGAAGCCTACTACAGATGCACACCTTCCTGAATGACCTCCCAACCTACATCCTAAACCAGTGACAATACCTTGTCATATTGCCAGAAGAGCATTCCCACTCCTACACTTTCAAAATCAAACCCCCATTCCCATGTTCACCTAGTCCCCCTCCCATCTCTTCGCCCATAATTCTGGGTATTCTAACCGCCCTTCCTAATCTACCTACCTGTCAACCCTGCACCACCAAACTCAGTAATATCACTACCCACCTGTCCTATCCTTCAATATGCAATTATACTCTATCACTTTACCATAGATTATGTCCATAGAGGTGATGGCTCACAAACTTCTCTTCTCTTCTTTCTCTCCCTTGTTAACTTATCTTTCAGACAATGGTTATCAGAGACTGCTCACTTTCCACAATTCAAATCAGTAAGGTCATATACTGTTCATCCTTCAATGACTGGCTTGCTTCACTCAACATAAGATCTTCAAGATTCATCCATGTTATTCCGTGTGTTAGCACTTTATTCCTTCTTACATCTGAGTAATATCCCATTATATTTATGTACCACATTTTGTTTATACATTCATCTGTTGATGGGCACAGGGTCTGATTCCTACTTTGGCAATTGTGAACAATGCCACTATGAACATTGATGTGCATATATCTGTTTGTGTCTTTGCTTTCAATTCTTCTGGGTATATACCCAGCAGTGGAATCGCTGGATCATATGGAAGATCTATTGTTAGTTTTCTGAGGAACCACCAAACTGTCCTCCACAGTCGCTGGATCATTCCACAATGCCACCAGCATTGGATGAGGGTCCTTATTCCTCCACATCCTCTCCAGCACTTATAGTCTGCTGTTTTTGTAATAGCTGCCATTCTGATGGGTGTAAGATGGTATCTCAATGTAGTTTTGATTTGCATTTCCCTAATAGCTAGCAATGGTGATCATTTTCTCATGTGCTTTTTAGCCATTTGTGTTTCTTCATTGGAGAAGTGACTCTTTCAGGTCACTTGCCTATTTTTTAAATGGCTTGTTTGTCTTTTTATTTTCAAGGTGTAGGGTTTCTTTATATGTGCAGGACAATAGTCTCCTATCAGATATATGGCTTCCAAATATTTTCTCCCATTGGGTAGGCTGCCTTTTTATTTTCTTAATAACATCCTTTGAGGGGCAGAAGTTTTTCAATTTGAGGAGATCCCATTTGTCTATTTTTTTCTCTTGCTGCTCATGCTTTGGGTATAAAGTTCATGAAACCATTTCCTATTACAAGGTCCTGTAGATGCTTCCCTACATTATCTTCCAAGGTCTTTATGGTTTTGGTTCTTATATTTAGATCTTTGATCCATCTTGAGTTGATTTTTGTATAAGGTGTGAGATGGTATTCCTCATTCATTCTTTTGGATATGAATATCCAGTTGTCCAAGCACCACTTTTTAAAGAGGCCACTCTCTCCCAACTGAGTGGGCTTGGTGGCCTTGTTGAATATCAAAGGACTGTATATGCGAGGATCTATATCAGAACTCTCAAACCGGTTCCATTGGTCATTATGTCTTTCCTTGTGCCAATACCATGCAGTTTTGAGCACTGTAGCTTTGTAGTATGTTTTAAGGTCAGGTAATGTGATACCTCCAACTTCATTTTTCCTTTTCAATATGTCTTTGGCAATTCAGGGCCACTTACCTTTCCAAGTGTATTTTGTAGTTAGTTTTTCCAGTTCCTTAAAAAATACAGTGTTGATATTTATTGGGATTGCATTAAATCTGTAGATTAATTTGGGTAGGGTAGACATCTTGATGATGTTCAGTCTTCCTATATATGAACAGGGAATATTCCTCCATTTATTTAAGTCTTCTTTCATTTCCTTTAACAGTGTTGTGTAGTTTTCTGTAAATAATTCCTTTACATCTTTAGTTAAATTTATTCCTAGGTATTTGATTCTTTTAGTTACTAGAGTAAATGGTATTTTTTTTTATTGATTTCCTCCTCAGATTGCTTGTTATTGGTGTACAGAAATGCTATTGATTTTTAAGGATTGATCTTATAGCCTGTGACTTTACTGAACTACTTTATAAGTTCTAGAAGCTTGTTTTAGATTTCTCAGGGCTTTATACATACAGCATCATGTCTGCAAATAAAGAAATTTTTACTCCTTTTCCATTTGGATGCCTTTTATATCTTATTATTGCCTCAGTGCTCGAGCAAGTACATTTAAGACAATTTTAAATAGGAGTGGTGATAGTGGGCATCCTTGTCTTGTTCCCGTTCTCAGAGAGAAGTGTTTTAGATTTCACCATTGAAGATGATGTTAGTTTTGGGTTTTTCATTCACATCTTTTATCATATTCAGAAAGTTTCCTTCTATTCCAATCTTTTCCAGTGTTTTTATCAGGAAAGAATGCTGTATTTTGTCAAATGATTTTTCTGCATCTATAGAGATGGTCGTGTGTTTTTTTTCTTTCAATCTGTTTATGTGGTGTATTACGTTGATTGATTTTCTTATATTGAACCATCCTTCCATATCCGGGATGAAACCCACTTGGTCATGGTGTATAATCCTTTTGATATGTTGTTGAATGTGATTAGCAAGTATTTTGTTGAGGATTTTAGCATCTAGGTTCATTAGAGAAATTGGTCTGTAATTTTCCTTTCTTGTGGTATCTTTGTTTGGTTTTCGTATTAGGGTAATGTTGGCATCGTAGAATGAGTTAGGCAATATTCCTTCCACTTCTACTTTTTGGAAGAGGTCAAGCAGAATTGGTGTTAGCTCTTTCTGGAATGTTTGGTAGAATTCAACTGTGAAGCCATCTGGTCCTGGGCTCTTCTTATTTGGGAAGTTTTTGATTACTGAGTCTATCTCTTTACTTGTAATTGGACTGTTGAGTTCCTCAATTTCTTCTTTCATCAAGGTAGGTTGTCTGTGAGTTTCTAGGAACCTGTCCATTTCCTCTGTATTATCATTCTTGTTGGCATATAATTTTTCAAAGTATCCTCTTAGGATACTCTTTATTTCCATGGGGTCAGTAGTGATATCCCCTTGTTCATTCCTTACTTTGTGTTTATACATCTGTTTTCTCTTTTTCTTTGTTAATCTGGCTAAGGGTTTGTCAATTTTATTGATCTTCTTAAAGAACCAGCTTTTGGTTTTGTTTATTTTTTTTAGTGCTTTCTTATTCTCCATTTCATTTAGTTCTACTGTAATCTTTGTTATTTCCTCCTTTCTACTTCCTTTAGGTTTAGTTTGTTGTAGTTTTTCCAATTCCTCCAAGTGTGCAGTTTGGTCTTCAATTTAACTCTTTCTTCTTTTTTAATTCATGCATTTATGGCTATGACTTCCCTCTCAGGACAGCTTTTGCTGCATCCCACAGCTTTTGACATGTTGTGTTGTCATTTTCATTAGTTGCAAGGTAGTTACTGATTTCTTTGAGATTTCTTCCTTGGCCCACTGTTTGTCTAAGAGTGTGGTGTTTAACTTCCATATATATGTGCTTAACCAGTTTCTCTGACCCTTAGTGATTTCCCATTTCATTCCATTGTGGTCAGAGAAATTACTTTGTATAATCTCAATCTTTCTGAAAGCATTTAGAGTTGTTCTGTGGCCTAGCATTTGGCCTATCTTGGAATATGATCCATGTGTACTCAAGAAGAATGTAAATCCTGCTGTATTTGAGTGTAGTGTTCTGTATATGTCTATGAAGTCCATGTCCTCTAATATATTATTCAGAGTCCTTCTTTCTTTATTGATTCTCTGTCTAGATGTTCTCCCTAATGATAATAATGTTGTATTAAAAGTCCCCCACTATAATTGTAAAGGCATTTATTTCTCAACTTAGTTTTTCCAGAGTTTGCCTCATGAGTTTTGAGGCACCCTGATTAGGTGCATAAATGTTTATGTTTGTTCTCTCTTCTTGAGAGATTATCACTTTTACTAATATGTAGTGTCCATCTTTGTCTCTTACAATAGTTTTGCATTTAAAGTCTATTTTGTCTGTTATTAGAATAGCTACTTCTGCCCTTTTTTGGCTATTGTTAGCTTGTAAAATTGTTTTCCAGCCATTCACTTTCAGCCTCCTTGAATCCCTGGGTTGAAGGTGGGTTTCTTGTAGACAGCATATAGATGGATCATATTTCCTTATCCATTCTGCTGATCTGTGTTGCTTGACTTGTGAGTTTAAACCATTAATATTCAGTGTTATTACGTGAAACGAATTTTTTACTTCAGCCATATTTTATTAGGGTTAATGTATGTCATATGATGTTTTGTTTCTGTTTATGTCTTTTTAGTTGTTTTTAAACTCTCCTCCAACCTTCTCTCCCTTGTTTTTTCCCTTTCAACTTGTAGAACTTCCTTTAGTATTTCTTGAAGTGCAGGTTTCTTATTGACATCCTCTCTTTTTTTTTTTTTTTTCTTTTTTTTTATTATGGGTAAAAATCAAAATTCTCATAATACAGCCATACCACCCTGAACGCGCCCGATCTCCTCTGATCTCGGAAGCTAAGCAGGGTCGGGCCTGGTTAGTACTTGGATGGGAGACATCCTCTCTTAATTTCTGTTTTTCTGTGAATATTTTGAACTCTCCATCATTTTTGATTGCCAGTTTTCCTGGATAGAGAATTCATGACTGAAAGTTTTTTTCTTTTAGTACTTTGACTATGTCATACCACTGTCTTCTTGCCTCCATGGTTTCAGCTGAGAAATCAGCACTTAATCTTACTGTGCTTCCCTTGTATGTGATGGTTCTCTTTTCTCTTGCTGCCTTGAGTATTTTCTTTTTGTCTTGAACATTGGGCATTTTGACAAGTATATGTCTTGGAATTGGTCTTTTGGGATTTATACTGTTGAAGGTGTGCTGTGCTTTCTGGATCTGCACATCCATCTCTCTATATAGGGTTGGGAAATTTTCAGCTATTATTTCCTTCAACACTCTTTCTGTTCCCTTTCCCTTCTTTTCTCATTCTGGGATGTCCATAATGCGTTTGTTTGTGCATTTTGTGTTGTCAATTAAATCCCTGAGTCCCTGCTGGATTTTTTCTATCTTTTTGTCTATCTGTTCTACTATCTGTTTGATTTCAGATATATTGTCTTCCACATCACTAATTCCTTCTTCTGCCTGTTCACATCTGCTGTTTTGTGAATCCAGCGTTATTTTTTTTTAATTTCTTGCATTGTACCATTAATCACCATCATATCCGTTATCTTTTTGTGTATGTTTACAATTTCTTCAGTATGTTATCCAAATGTCTTCTTAATATCCTTAATCTCATCCTTCACTTCATTAAGTTGGCCCATGATATTTGTTTGGAAAGCTTTGATTAGTTATTCAGCATTCTGCATCTCTTCCTGGTTTTTAGTTTGTTCATTGGACTGGTCCATATCTTCCTGTGTCTCAGTGTGGTTTGTAATTTTTTGTTGCCCTCTATTCATCATTTTATCTGGATGGGTTTATTCAGTTGATTAGCTTCTCACTCTGCTCTAGAGTTTTATTTAGCTTGTGGTTCTGTGTGTGTGTTATGTTTTCTCTTGATACATTTTCTTCTTATTTTGTTTCCTTGCTTCTTTCTATGTTCCCTTGAAGGCAAAAGATTAGGACCAGAGGAATCAAAATATGTGAGAAAGGAAGAAGGATGATAGAAATAGAGATAAAAGTTTAAAAAGCGGCCATATAAGACTTAGTGAAATGAATATTTAACTCAAGTAGGCAGTGGAGAACCTACAATGGACTGGGAAAACAAATAGAGAAATATATCTATAATGATTTAGTAGGCTAGAATGATGATGATTGAGAGAAAGAGTATAGAAAGGGCTGAAAGGAAAAAGTTAATATTAATTTTAAAAAAAGAAAACAGAATAAATAGAATAGAATTTTTTTTTTTTTTTTTTTTTTTTACAATTTAGATGACACAGTTTAATAATTTTGATGATATTTACCATATCCTATGTCCATTACTGTAAGGTAATGAAAAACCTTCCCCATGACCACCAAACAACCCATTAGATCTTGACGGTTCCCTTCTCCCCAGCCCCCCAGGGCCCATGATACCCCCATCTCCCAACCCATGGAATGTCATGATTCACAGTTACATGCCCTGTGGATTTGAACCAGCCCTTCCTAATCCACTCACCCCCCAGTGCTGCACTACCAAACCCAGAACAACACCACTCATCTGCCTCATCCCAAAACATGCAACCACACTCTATTCCTTTACCATAGATTATATCCATATGGGTGATGGCTCAAAGCCTGCTCTTCTCTTACTCTCCTTTGTTAACCTATCTTTTAGACAATGGTTCTCAGAGACTACTCACTTTCCTCAGTTCAGATCAGTGAGGTCATATACGGTTCATCCTTCAGTGCCTGGCTTGCTTCACTCAACATAAGGTCTTCAAGATTCATGCACGTTATTCCATGTGTTAGCACTTTGTTCCTTCTTACAACTGAGTAATATTCCATTGTATGTATGTACCACATTTTGCTTATCCATTCATCTGTTGATGGGCACCGGGGCTAATTCCAACTTTTGGCAATGGTGAACAATGCCGCTATGAACATTGGTGTGCATATATCTGTTTGTATTTTTGTTTTCAGTTCTTCTGGTTATATACCCAGCAGTGGAATTGCTGGATAATATGGAAGATCTATTGCTAGTTTTCTGAGGAACCGCCAAACTGTCCTCCACAGTGGCTGGATCATACCGCAGTCCCACCAATAGTGGATGAGGGTTCCTATTCCTCCACATCCTCTCGAACATTTAGTGTCTCCTGTTTTATTAATAGCTGCCATTCTGATGGGTGTAAGATAGTATCTCATTGTAGTTTTGATTTACATTTCCCTGATAGCAAGTGATGTTGAGCATTTTTTCATGTGCTTTTTAGCCATTTGTATTTCTTCCTTGGAGAAGTGCCTTTTCAGGTCACTTGCCTATTTTTTAAATGGGTTAATTGTCCTTCTATTTTCGAGGTGTAGGCTTTCTTTATATATGCAGGATATTAGGCTCCTATCAGATATATGGTTGCAGAATATTTTTTTCCCATTGGATAGGCTGCCTTATTATTTTCTTAATAACATCCTTAGAGGTACTGAGGTTTTTAATTTTGAGGAGATCTCTTTTATCAAATTTTTCTCCTGCTGCTCATGCTTTGGCTGTGAAGTTCATGAAACCATTTCCTATTAAAAGGTCCTGTAGATGCTTCCCTACATTATCTTCCAAGGTTTTTATAGTTTTGGCTCTTATATTTATATCTTTGATCCATCTTGAGTTGATTTTTGTATTAGGTGTGAGATGGTATTCTTCTCTCATTCTTTTGGATATGGATATCCAGTTCTCCAAGCACCACTTGTTAAAGAGGCCACTCTCTCCCAACTGAGTGGGTTTCATGCCCTTGTCAAATATCAGATGACTGTATATGCGAGGATCTATATCAGTACTCTCAATCCGGTTCCATTGGTCAGTAGGTCTGTCCTTGTGCCAATACCACGCAGTTTTGATCACTGTAGCTTTGTAGTATGTTTTAAAGTGAGGTAATGTGATACCTCCAATTTCATTTTTCTTTTTCAATATATCTTTGGCAATTTGGGGCCTCTTGCCTCTCCAAATATATTTTGTGGTTAGTTTTTCCAGTTCCTTAAAAAATATAGTGTTGATTTTATTGGGATTGCATTAAATCTGTAGATTAGTTTGGGTAGGATAGATATCTTGATGATGTTTAGTCTTCCCATCCATGAACAGGGAATATTTTTCCATTTATTTAAGTCTTCTTTGATTTCCTTTAACAGTGTTGTGTAGTTTTCTGTATATATGTCCTTTACATCTTTAGTTAAATTTATTCCTAGGTATTTGATTCTTTTGTTTACTATTGTAAATGGTATTTTTTTCCTGATTTCATCCTCAGTTTGCTGATTATTGGTGTACAGAAATGCTACTGATTTTTGAGTGTTGATCTTATAGCCTGCAACATTACTTAACTCCTTTATAAGTTCTAGAAGACTTGTTGTCGATTTCTTAGGGCTTTCTATGTATAGGATCATGTCACCTGCAAATAATGAAATTTTTACTTCTTCTTTTCCAATCTGGATTCCTTTTATGTCTTTTTCTTGTCTCAGTGCTCATGCAAGTACTTCTAAGACAATGTTAAATAGGAGTGGTGATAGTGGGCATCCTTGTCTTGTTACCGATCTCAGAGGGAAGGCTTTTAGGATTTCACAGTTGAAAATGATGTTAGCTTTGGGTTTTTCATATATACTCTTTATCATTTTCAAAAAGTTTCCATCTAGTCCTATCTTTGTAGTGTTTTTATGAGGAAAGAGTGCTGTATTTTGTCGAATGCTTTTTCTGCATCTATAGAGATGATCATGTGATTTTTTTCTTTCAGTTTGTTTATGTGGTGTATTACATTGATTGATTTTCTTATATTGAACCATCCTTGCATACCTGGGATGAAACCCACTTGGTCATGGTGTATAATCCTTTTGATATGTTGTTGAATGCGATTAGCAAGTATTTTGTTAAGGATTTTAGCATCTAGGTTCATTAGAGAAATTGGTCTGTAATTTTCCTTTCTTGTGGTATCTTTATTTGGTTTTGGTATTAGGGTAATGTTGGCATCATAGAATGAGTTAGGTAATATTCCTTCTACTTCTATTTTTTGGAAAAGCTTAAGTAGAATTGGTGTTAGCTCTTTCCGGAATGTTTGGTATAATTCAGCTGTGAAGCCATCTGGTCCTGGACTCTTCTTAGTTGGGAGGTTTTTAATGACTGAGTCTATTTCTTTACTTGTAACTGGACTGTTGAGATCATCTATTTTTTTTCATCAATATCAGCTGTTTGTGGGTTTCTAGAAAATTGTCCATTTCCTCTAAATTCTCATTCTTTTTGGCATATAATTTTTCAAAGTATCCTCTTATGATACTCTTTATTTCTGTGGGGTCAGTAGTGATATCACCTTGCTCATTCCTTATTTTATGTATTTGCATCTGTTCTCTCTTTTTCTTTGTTAGTCTAGCTAAGGGTTTGTCAATTTTGTTGATATTCTTGAAGAACCAGCTTTTGGTTTCGTTTATTGTTTCCAGTGCTTTCTTATTCTCTATTTCATTTAGTTCTGCTCTAATCTTTGTTATTTCCTGCTTTCTACTTCCTTTAGATTTAGTTTGTTATTGTTTTTCCAATTCCTCCAAGTGTGCAGTTAGGTCTTCAATTTTAGCTCTTTCTTCTTTTTTAATATATGAATTTATGGCTATGAACTTCCCTCTCAGGACTGCTTTCACTGCATCCCATAGGTTTTGATATGTTGTGTTGTTGTTTTCATTAGTTTCAAGGTTGTTACTGATTTCTTTTGAAATTTCCTCTTTGACCCACTGTTTGTCTAAGAGTGTGTTTTTTAACTTCCATATCCTTGTGCCTAACCTGTTTCTCTGGCCCTTATTGATTTCCAACTTCATTCCGTTGTGGTCAGAGAAATTACTTTGTATAATCTCAATCTTTCTGAATTCATTGAGTGTTGTTTTGTGGTCTAGCATGTGGTCTATTTTGTAGTATGTTCCATGTGCCCTGGAGAAGAATGTAAATCCCACTTTATTTGAGTGTAGTGTCTGTATATGTCTATTAATTCCAAATCTTCTAATGTATTTTTGAGTGCCTTAGTTTCTTGATTGATTCTCTGCCTAGATGTTCTGTGTAGTGATGATAGTGGTGTGTCGAAGTCCCCTGCTATAATTGTAGAGGAATTTATTTCTCCTCTTCGTTTTTCCAGAGTATGCCGCACGTATTTTGAGGCACCTCGATTAGGTGCGTAAATGTTGATGATTGTTCTCTCTTCTTGAGAGATTACTCCTTTTACTAATATGTAGTGTCCATCTTTGTCTCTTACAATAGTTTTGCATTTAAAGTCTATTTTGTCTGATATTAGAATAGCTACTCCTGCCCTTTTTTGGCTATTGTTAGCTTGTAAAATGG
>JAKSZT010008196.1:0-12147 GCA_026826555.1 Tolypeutes matacus | reverse complement strand
TCTTGCTCTGTGCTCTGTATCAGGCTTTGGCTTAAGGGAATGTTGTGGCTGGTTTGATCTTATATCTAGACAACCTAAACTTTTCCATATCAGCAATAAGGCTGTTTCGCTTTCTTAGCATTCATGTGTTCACTGCAATAGCACTTTATTTTAAATAGGTTTTTTTTTAAAGATTTATTTATTTCAGCACCCCTCCTCATTGTTTTGCTCTCACTGTTTGCTCTCTGTGCCCATTAGCTGTGTGTTCTTCTTTGTCTGTTCGTCTTCTCTTTAGGTGGCACCGAAACTCGATCCTGGTACCTTCTGGAGTGGGAAGGAGGCACTCAATCTCTTAAGCCACCTCAGCTCCCTGCTCTACTACATCTCTTATTTTCTCTCCTCTGTGTCTCTCTTTGTTGTTTCATCTTGCTGTGCCAGCTCTCGGCGTGGACCAGCATTCTGTATGGGCCAGCACTCCACGTGGGCCAGCTTGCCTTCACCAGGAATCAAACCCTGGACCTCATATATGGCAGATGGGAGCCCAATTACTTGAGTCATATCCGCTTCCCTGCAATAGCACTTTTAATTTTCTTCAAGAACTTTTCTTTTGCATTCACATTTTAGCTAACTGCTTGACACAAGGGGCCTAGCTTTCAGCCTGACACACCTTCCTCAATAAGCTTAATCATTTCTAGCTTTTGAATTAACTGAGAGATGTGCGACTCTTCCTTTCACTTGAACAATTAGAGGCCACTGTAAGGTTATTAACTGGCCTAATTCCAAAACTGTTGTGTGTCAGGGAATAGGGAGGCCTGGGGAAAAGGAGAGAGACACAGAATGGCCGACCGGGGAAGCAGTTGGAACAAACACATTTACTGATTAAGTCCATCATCTTATATGTGCATAGTTTGTGGTGCCCTAAAACAATTACAATAGTAACGTCAAAGATCACTGATCACATGTCCATAACAAATCTAATAAATGAAAACTTTGAATTATTGAGAGAATTAACAAATTTTCACAGTCACAAAGTAAGCACTTACTATTGGGAAAATGGTGCTAACAGACTGCTGTACACAGGGTTGCCACAATCCTTCAATTTGTAAAAACACAATATATGTGAAGTACAATAAAACCAAGGACACTAAAATGAGGTATACCTATATATGGCCATGCAAAACTGAAAATATTTGCCAACACCAATCAAGAAAGCAAGAATGTATATTCTGGGGAGCAGATGTGACTCAAGCAGTGGACCTCCTGCTTCCCACATGGGAGGTGGTCCCAGGTTCAGTTACTGATGCCTTCTGAAAATAAAAACAAATAATACGCAAACAAATGAAAATATCAACTCAGGGGAGCCAATGTGGTTGAGTCCCGACTTCCCACTCACGGGCTCCATCCCCAGTCTGGTATCTAAATAAGATAAATAATGGCCTTTTCATTAAAATAATAATTAAAAAAAAAAAGAATGTGTATTTCAACTTCACCTTCAGATTTGAGATTATAAAAATACAACAAAACATACAACTGCAAATCATTTTTTGCAAATATGAAAATCCACATCTGCTTATCTTATAGGTTTATTTCTTGCTTATGAGAAAGCTACACAAAAATCTGTTGCCCCTTTTCATTTTGTTTTTAACCACAAAGTTTCCTAGGAAAATCATTGCTACTGATTTAAATGTTCCCTTACTGTATCAGTCAGCCAAAAGGGGTGCTGATGCAAAGTACCAGAAATCTGTTGGCTTTTATAAAAGGTATTTATTTGGGGTAAAAATTGCAGTTCCAAGGCCCTAAAGAGTCCAACTGAAAGTTTCATTCTCACCAAACTCTGTTGCCACGTGTTGAAGCAAGATGGTGGGTGATATCTGTGCGTGTTCAGCCTTCCTTCTTCATCTTAGGGCTCCATGGTCCCAGCTTCTTCTGATCTCAGCTGTACTTGGCATAAGGATTGACTCTCAGGGCTTCTCAGCTGCTCTCTTCTCTTCAGCTGCAAACTATCAGGCTCTTCTCTCCTCCTAGGTTCTCACCATGTCTATGGAGCTGTCTCTCTTCCTCTATGTTCTTCTCTGTGCATCTACTTCCCTGTGAGAGACTGTTTTATCACCCCACCAAGGGGGCTGGGTCTTAACACAGAGACACACTCTAATGACATAGTTGAATCAAAGCCCTAATCTTGATTCAATAAAGTAAAAGTGAAACCTCTGAATTTAATACCATCACAGGGGTATCACACCCAGAGGAACAAAGAATTTTACAGACATAATCAATATCTCTTTTTGAAATTCATAAATAATATCAAACTGCCATACTCCACCCACTGAATTCCAAAAAAAAGGTATTAAAATATTCCAAAAAATTTTATAATAGTAACAATGCTAAGTAAAAAATCATATCACAATCAGTTTTTAAAAATACAGCTTGTCGGGAAGCGGCTGTGGCTCAATCAGTAGGGCTCCCGTTTACCATATGGGAGGCCCCAGGTTCAGTTCCCGGGGCCTCCTGGTGAAGGCAAGCCCGCCCGCACGGCGTGGTTAGCTGACCCAGCGAGCACAAGTAGCAAGGGGGGGATAAATGAATAAATAAATAAAATCTTTAAAAAAAAAAAATTAATAAATAAATAAAATACAGCTTGTCTTGGGGCAAAGTCCTCTAGGGCTATAAATCTGTGACTCTTACAAAACAATTTATCTGTTTCCAATATACAAAGGGGCCAACAAAGGATAAACATTTGCATTATCATAAGGAGAATTATAGAGGGAAACATAAGTCACTTGTCCTGTACAGTTCCAAAAACCTGCAGGGCATACTTGATTAGATTTCAAAGTCTGAGAGTCATTCTCAAAATCATGGTTTCTTCTCAATCTTGGGGCCTCATGGGGGTCCACATTTCCACAGGCTTGCCCAATGGCCATTTTCTTAATTCCACCCTCATCAAGCATCTGAGTGGCAACCGAGCTACAGACTTCATCCTCCAAGAACATTGGGGTGATGGCCACAACTTCCTTGATCACTGGGGTACAGTCTCAGTCCCCTTAGTACAGTGAAGTGATAGCAACGTTCTCCTTAATCTCAGGCATACAGGCCCAACACTCTCAGAGCAATGAGTTGGTGACCTGGCCTTCCATAATCTATGGGGCACAAGCCCACCCCTCTCAGTCTGATGAAGTGTTGATTTTAATCTCCTCAACCCTTTGGGAATGTGCACCACCCTCTCTGTACCCTTGGGGGTCAAAACTCTCCCTGAAGAGCATGCTGGAACATTTACCCTCTTCAAATGCCAGGGCAAACTCTCCCTCTCTGTACACATGGGTGGGGTCCTTCTCTTGGCCCAAGGAGATGTCTTAATTACAGAACTCAGCTTCCAGGATTTTCTTCTTAAAGCCATTTTCCCTTCCATATCTCCCCTCCATGTCCCTTTAAGCCCAGGCTGACAGTGTTTTTGTTCATACAGTTATTGCAAAAAGCTCATTGGTTTAGCATGCAGGAAGCTGGGATCCAAGCCATCAGACAGTAAGACTTTCCACAAGTCTTTCCTAGATAACTGCATTTTCAATCCTGATTTACAAGTTCCATATTTAGTTAAGTCCTCAAATGGGGCACTATCATCTGGGGGTTTGATTTCCAGACGCTTGGAATTTCCAGCATCAGTTTCTGGTTTCATTGTGCACAACAATTCAGTTCTCAGCTTATCTCTCACATCTAGCACTTTATTATAAGCTACAAGGAGAAGCCAAGCCACATTCTCCAGGTTTATTTGGAAAGTTCTACAGCTAAATGCCCAGGTTCGCCATTTTCAAATTCTGCTTTAAAAAACACCAGAAATTAATCTTGCTAAGTTCTCGGCGATTTTAAAACATGGATCACCTTTCCTTCAGTTTCCAAAAATAATGTCATTATTGACTTCTAAGTCCTCATAAAAAGTCTCTTTAGTGTCCATATTCCTATCAACAGTCTCTTCAAAGCAATCTAGGCCTTTTCAATCAAGCATCTCAGAATTCCTCCAAAACATACCCCTTACCCATTAGTAAAACTGTTCCAGGATTTTGGTAATTGCAAAACCACCACCAACCCACTTTTCCTTACCAAATACTGTACTAGTGAGCCAAAAGGGGTGCTGATGCAAACTACCAGAAATCTGCTGCCTTTTATAAAGGGTATTTATTTGGGGGAAAAACTTGCAGTTACAAGGCCCTAAGGAGTCCAACTCAAAGTTAAATAATAAATAAATAATATTATCAAACTGCCACATCTACCTAGGAAATGGGAATACCAAAACTTTGTGAAAGTGATGGCCAAATCTTAAATGTAAGTACATTAAAAGACTGAGTAAATGAGCATTACACAAGTCAGTATAGTAAAAGCAGGAAGGTGAGGTGATGACAGGCAATGAGAAAAATAAAAGAAGAAACCACTCCAAGTACTAGACTTTCTCACCACAAATAACAAAAGGAAATAGATAGTAGATATTAAATATTAGAGCAGGCAACATTTATTGATTAATCCCACAGTGTATGGTAGCATACTACATCATTATAGAAGAGACAAAAACAAAGTTCCTGTTTGTATAGCTTTTCTTGAGCCAAAGATCATCACCAAAAATGCATGAATTTTTAAAAAAAAATGAACTTAAGCAACTGCAAAAAGAACCTAAGAATTAATAAAATATATTCAAATAAATCCAGTGCTGTTTCAGTTATCATCAATGTGTCTGTGTGTGATATACACTTTTAAGGTTCTTTTTCAGTTTATATTATTTGATGAATAACTTCCAAAAGACTACTATTTTACTTTCACTTCAATCATAGAATTCCTGGTATATTTCTTTGAACATATTAAAGATTTCAGAAAATGTGGATCATGCCAGCATAGGAATTAGTGACAAACATTAAGAGAAGTCTTCAAAAATCTTCTTGGGTCAAGTGAGAAGCTTAGCAGAAAGGAGTTCTGGCTTGCCTGGTAATTAGGTTAAAGCAGCTAGATTTATGTAATCACTGACATGGTAAAAATGATCTCCTGAAGCCTCCCAGTACTTTATTTACTTTCCTGTATGATTAGGAGGAAGTGAGCACCAAAGAGATGGAGAAAGAAAAACTGGCTCTCCCACGGTGTCAATTTTCAGACAACCAAAGCTCTCAGTACACTACTTCCACCAGAGGATACATGTGAAATTTAGTCCTACAGCTGTCCTGATGAGCTACCCTGAGCAAAATCAACTGGTCAGCTGAAAAGTGAAAAAGAATGGCAAGTAAAATTACTTGATGGAGACTCAGTATTACTCAACTTTTTCCAGTAGATGCAGTTTTTAACTCCAGTGCTATCATCTATTGCAAGAGAAGCATCAAAGTGTAGAAGAGAAATTTGACATCACTTGTGAAATTAGAAAGTCATCATTGCATTCAGCCACCCTGAATGATGACATTTTTCAATACCCTGGAGGGGTAAATTTCTTTTCAAACTCTCTTTTCTCCTTTAGGCATAATTTCTCTCCATACACCAGTATAAACCCCTTATCTGCACATGTCAATGTTGTATACTACTCAGTGTGCTATATTCAACTTTTCACTTACCCTACCTCAAGGCTACTAAAAATTCTTGTCTACTCCTCTCTCCTAAAAATGCAGTCTTCAGGAAGTGAAGTACAAAAATCTCATGACTGCTACCACATAAAATCAACCTTTCCCTCCAAACTGGAAACACAGCAGCACCTGGTCTGTGGAGGGAGGAACAGCCACTTAGAGCACAGCCTGCTCTCACCATGTGCTCCTTCACTAGCTTTCTGACTTACCAAGACAAAGCAGTCCAAGCTTTTTGGCCTGGGCTTCTCTGCCCACTCCTTACCATTGCATGGAATGTAAGAAGAGCAAAGCATGTCACAGAAGGGTGTATTACTCAGCCAAAGGGGTGCTGATGCAAAATACCAGAAATGTGTTGGCTTTTATAAAGGATATTTATTTGGCGTAAAAGCTTACAATTACTAGTCCATAAAGCATAAGTTATTTCCCTCGCCAATATCTGTTGCCAAAAGTTGGAACAAGATGGCTGCCGATGTCTGCAAAGGTTCAGCCTTCCTCTTCCTCTTAAGGCTCTGTGGTCTCAGCTTCTTCAAATATCAGCTGTAGGCTGGCATAAGTCTCATTTCTCTCCAGGCTCAGCTGCTCTGCTCTCTCCACAAGGGCAGCTGTAAACTATCAGGCATAGGCTCATGTCTCTTTCCAGGACCTCTGCCATGTCTAATGAAGCCTTCTCTCTGTCCTCACCCATCTGCTTTTCTGTTGGTTTAGTTCCCAGGGCTCCAGCATTAAACTCCAATCTCCCTCCTCTGCCTTGTGGTTTTCTCTGTGAGTCCTCACCCACCAAGAGGGTGGGGACTCAATGTCCTGCTGAAGTGGCCCAAAGCCCTAATCATAATTTAATCAAGCAAAAGTGAAACCTCTGAAGTTAAAACAATCTAATATTCTGAGATTAACAGACCAGTTTACAAACATAATCCAATATCTCTTTTTAGAATTCATAAACAATGTCAAACTGCTACAAAGAGCAAAGGTTTATTTTTACAATAGAAAAAAACAAAATCCCAGCCATCAAAACCATGCTGCTCTGGCTTATTTTATCCCCAGTGGAAACAAAATCAAATAATTACCATTGTATTTGGTTTTCCGAGTATGGGGAATTTGGAGCTGTTTGCTACGGGAAGACATGTGTTTTCACTTTGCCTAATTTCTGTCAAACTCCAAAAAGAATTTTAGTGCTAAGCATGGGGTGAGTGTGTCTAATAATTTTTTGTGTGTGCATGCTATAATTTAGTTACAGATAAGGAGGTAGCTACTTCACAGGAGAGGAAGGCAGAGTGATTGATTAAGTACTTTCATGTCACTTTTTAAACTATTTCTGATGATTAATTTTTTGCATTTTTTATTAGAGAAGTTGTGTGTTTATTGAACAATTATGCATAAAATACAGGATACCTATATACCACCCTACTATTAACACCTAGTATTGGTATGATACACTGGTTACTATTGATGAAAGCACATTTTTCTCATTGAACTATTAACAATAGTCAATGGTTTAACTTATGGTTCACAGTTTTGTATTGTGGAGTCCATAGATATTTTTTAAAAATTAATTTTACTACCATATATACAACCTAAAATTTACCCTTTTAAAACACTCAAATATATAATTCAGTGCTGTTAATTACATTCACTACATTGTGCTAACATTACCAGTAGCCATTACCAACGAATTCCCATGGTCATAAATAGAACCTCTGAACATTTAAGTCTTAACTCCTTATTTTAAAAAAAAAAAAATCATCAATGATACTGCTGTAAATGCACATACAATATAGAAGAAACATAAGGAAATCTTTTTATTGCTGGTTTAAATATGTGTAGAAAGCAGAAGTCAAGAAGAATGCTTTTTATACTAAAACAGATTCTAAACTGATGTTAATTTTTTAAAGGTAAAAGAAATAAACTTAAGAAGCAATTGGATTAAGTAAATACATACAGTCAGAAATTAGATTACAGATACTGGGGCTGGGATGGGGTTAGGTAATAGGGGTTAATGAATTATTGGTTTAGAGTTTCTGTTTGGGTTGATGGAAAAAATTTGGCAAAGGATTGTGGGGATGGTATCACAACACTCTGAATGTGATCAACACCACTAAATTATATATTTGAAGTGGTTAAATGAGGAAATTTTAGGTTGTATATGGTGGACCTAGAATAAAATTTTTAAAAACCATTAAAAAGAAGAAAAAAATATGGGTAAATACAATTTAATTTTGGTTTATTGTTGGGGGAACAAGACAACTTTAAGCAGAATACTAAAGTCAGAATACTTTTTTTTTTCTTTAACTCTGATATATTAGACCACTACAAATCGAAACTCTACAGCAATTTTCCAAATGATAGTGTTGGTAATTTAATATATAAAACTCTTACAAATTATTAGAAAAAGGTTAAGAGGAGAGTGATAGTGAGTTGTGGTTTATAAACATAAAAGTTGGGAAATTCAGTGGAAAACAAGGATATGCTCCCTCTGCAGAGGGACATTTATGAAGATGGCATTGAATGGCAACTCTCCCGGGGACAACCTTGGGAGGCATGGGCTGAAGGTGGCAGAGCCACATGAGTTGAGGAGCCTGGATCCCCAAGTCACCAATGTAAGAGGGTCTCCCTGAGGTAAGGCAGGCTGAAGTCTGGCCAGCAAGCATAGCCGCGCCCAGTGGGGGATATGCGCAGCCCACCACTTGGGTGTAGGGCGGCTGGAATGGGCGTACTGCCCTCAGCCTCGCCCAGGCAACCAACATCTGCTTGCTGATAACCAGAAGAAGCCTGCCCTCACTCACCCTCCCCCCTCCCCACACAGCTAGAGAAAGCCGCACCGCCAAGGCCGCACCTTATAAGGCAAGGAAACTGCCCCCGGCCAATTACGCCCAGCCCCATATTACGCCCTGTCCCGTTTTCCTTTCCCGCCCACAACCCTATATAATCTTCGATACTTCCCTTAATAAAAAAAAACTACCTACATCCTTACCTCGTCTTCACATAAGTCTTTCCTCCGTGCGCCCACCACGCCGTCAAGGCCCTGGAACGCCAGCTATCACCTGGCGCCCCCCCTCCTGCCTTAAAGATAACCCGCAGGCCGCCAACAATTGGCACCCAACGTGGGGCACGATCATCTGCCGCTGGCCGGTAACCTCCGCGAACGGGTAAGGACTACGTCTGCCTTGCTCCATAACTTGGCAGACCCCTATTCCCTTCGGTACCCCTCTCTCTCTGAGACTCGGCTTTTTGCCCCCGGGGTACCCCCTCCCTCCTCATCCCTGTGAGCTTTAGCCACAAGGACTACGTCTGCCTTGCTCCATAACTTGGCGGGCCCCTATTCCCTTCGGTACCTCTCTCTCTCTCTAACTCGCCTTTTTGCCCCCGGGGTACCCCCTCCCTCTTCCTCCCTATGAGCTTTAGCCACTTTGTCCCCTGGTTCCCTCTCTTTTTCCTCCTTCCATTTATCTTGCTCTTTTCTCTTAGCATCCTCTACCATTTCTGTCCCCAACTCTCCTCTTCCCTTATTCCACCGATTGTTCTCTGCCTCTTCCTCCTCTCTCTCATTATTCTTTGTGTTCTAATCTTGTCCCTAGACCATGGGAGCCTCCTTCTCTTCTCGCCAAGCCCCTCAGGTTAGGGCTCTCGCTAGCCTTCTCTCATGCCACCAGTGCAAGGTTTCAGCAAAGCAACTTCAAAATTACTGGGACCTCCTTCTCCCCTTCAACCCCTGGCTTCTCACAGCTAATCTTTGGGATCCTGATACCTACCGCTTGCTCGTCGACAGAGTAACTTCTGCCATGGAGCATGAGAATAAACGCCTCCCCCCCGGCCTCATTCCTACGCTTATTACCATCCGCTCCTGCCTACTCAGCGCTAAGCCTCTAGAGGTCTCCCTTTCAGAGCCCTCCTCTTCTGAGGAGGACTGTGAGAACTCTAACGCTCTAGTCTTCCAGCTTAACAACCTTTTGGAAGACTCCGATACTGCTTCCAAACCCCTAACAAAACCCACTAACAACCGTGCTCAAAATGGCGCACTTCCGCCTTCTTCACCGCCTGAAAAGCGGAACCTTCTATATCCGGAACTCCCCTCCTCCGCTGAGGGCGGAGCTATACTTCCCCTTAGCCCCGCCAGTCACCCAGTTACCACACCACTTCCTGCCAAACTTCCTGACCCCCCTGCTCCCCCACCCGCTCTGTCACACCCCCGCTCCTTTCCCCAGCGGCCTTGGCACCTCTGCCCCCGCCGCTCCCTATCCGCTTTCGACTTCAGCTCTCAATGCCAACACCATGATCTCTCCAGAGGCTGCTGCGGCTGTCCTGCAACAGCCCCCACCGTCTTCCCTGTACCCGCAACAATGTTACACCTGTCGCTCAGGTTACTCCGGCAACATTCCTCTGCCGTTTGGTCATGCTCCTTCCCGATTGTTCCTGCCCCGCTCCCTCGCTTTTCCCTGTCAACCTCGCACCCAACCCTCAGTGTCCTCTTCCGTGGTACCCCTACAACCCCTCCGAGCCCAAGCGCCTCCGCGAGGCAGTCAAGGAGGACGGTTTGGGGAGTCCCTTTGCGCAGCAGCTCCTCACTGATATCTCACTTAACCTTAACCTTCCTTATGATTGGCAAGCGGTCGCACGGGCCATTCTCACCCCAGGCCAGTACATCAACTGGCGCGCCCATTTTCAGGACCAGGCAGAACAGCAACAAAGGGCCAACCAGGCACAGGGAATTAACTACCCTCTAGATGCTTTTACAGGCAGTGGAGGCTATGCCAACCCAGCGTCCTATACTTGGGCTAATGCCCTCTTCTGGGACCAACTCCGGGGCGTCGCCATGCGCGCCTTTGGTAATTGCTCTGCCATTAAAACAGATACCTTTACCAAGCTCATGCAAAACAAGGATGAGGACTTCTCCTCCTTTGTCTCTAGGGTCCAGGAAGCCTGTGCTCGTAAAGTCAGTAATGAGCAGGCCCAGACGGCCCTAGCCCGAGAACTTATTCTTGAGGGCGCTAATACAGTCTGTAGACAAGCCATCGCCTCCAAAAGACAGGGTACTATCCATGACTGGATCCTGGCCTGTAAAGACCTCGACCAAACGTCCCATAATCTGGCCACTAGTTTTGCTTCTGCTCTAGTCTTGGCTGCAGGACCATGCTTTCACTGTGGGGAAGAGGGACACTTTGCCCGTGAATGCCCTTGTCCTAGCAAAGGCATTAAATTTCCTGGCAAACCATCAGCGCCCAAAAGGCCATCCAGGCCACCCACTCCGTGCCCAAAATGCAAAAAGGGATATCACTGGGCAAGAGATTGCCACTCTACATCCGATATTAATGGCAAGCCTTTAAGCTCTGCAGGGGGCAAGTCTCAGCCCCGCTCCCAAGAGACCCTGCCTCCAAGGCCATAAGATGGACCATTCCTGTCCTCCAAAATCACCCCACCTTAACCCTAAAGATCAAAGCCTTCTTCTACAACGAAAAACGCCACCACTCTCCCAGCATATACCACCCTCACCGCCCCTCCTACACCACCGCCCCCCCCTAAAAATCCACAACCCCCTCCAGTCCTTAGTCGAAGCCTCTTTTAACACTCTCAACTCCTCCAATGCCAACTTAACCTCCAGCTGCTGGTTATGTCTCTCCCCTTCGATGCCTCTCTATGAAGCTGTAGCCTTTAATGCTTCTTTCTTCACAGAATCCAAAGAAGAAAGTCCCTCGAAGTGCTTATGGAACCGCACCGCAAAACTAACATTCCAATCGGTTTCTCAAAGCGGACTCTGCGTAACAAAAATCGGAGGCACTGTTCCTCCAACCATGCAAACTCTCTGTAGCCAGACAATTACCCCTAACATCACCACAAAATTTCTCATTCCCACCAATAACACAAACTGGCTTTGTTCCTCTACAGGTCTTAACCCTTGCCTCAACGTCCAAGTTCTCAACTCCACCAATGAAACCTGTGTACTTGTTCTCCTGCTCCCCCGTGTCTTATATCACAGCGATGACTCCTTTTTTGATTCCTGGCAGTGCCACCTCCTGCCAACATACATACAAAGGAGAGAAGTCATTACTGCTGTTACAATCGCCTCCCTCCTAGGTCTTGCGGGAGCCGGCACCGGGATTGCAGCTCTAGTCCAACAAAACAGTGCCTTTTCTTCCCTTAGGTGGGCCATCGACCAAGACATCGCCCATCTTGAAAAGGCCATCAATCACCTAAAGAATTCACTTAATTCCCTTTCCAAGGTAGTCCTGCAAAATCGCAGAGGGCTAGACCTTCTCCTGCTTAAAGAAGGAGGCCTCTGTGCTGCACTTAATGAAGAATGCTGTTTTTATGCCAACTACTCTGGTCTAGTTGAAGACAACCTAGCAATAGTTAGAGAAGGGCTCGAAAAACGAAAAAGGGAAAGAGAAGCCCTAGGAAACCTTTCCTGGGGACTCAACCGCCTCCTTCCATACCTCCTCCCCTTCCTTGGCCCTCTGATTATTATTCTTCTTGCTCTAGCAATCGGACCATGGGCCGTCAAAAGAATCGTCCAACTCACCAAAGATCACACTGATGCGGTTTTTACATCCTTTGTCAGGGTCCACTACCAACAACTCGCCACTGCTGAAGACCC
>JAKSZT010008137.1:0-12694 GCA_026826555.1 Tolypeutes matacus | reverse complement strand
GCTGTGCACTTCCTCAATAAATTAGACCTGCGTACTTACCTCGTCTCAGCGGTGGTCTTTCCTCCGTGTGCCCTCCATGCCGTCTGGGCCCCCGAATGCTGGTTGCCGCTCAGTGTTCCCCTTCTGCCAACAAGTGGTTCAGAACAACCACAAAAATGAATCAGAATTCAAGTTTCTGCTGGAAATGTGTGTATGCGACTACTGTAAGGTGTTATGCCCATTTATTTTCTAAGGTTGTGATTTCTTCTCTAGACTTCAAGTTCATGTATGTTCATGTATAACTGATATGCATCACTAAAATATATATATTAAGAGAAAGAAGGTGCTGAGAGAATACTCTGAAGCTTTGGAATTAACTATCTCTAAACTGGACTTCTTTTTGTGTTTCTTCACTGTTGGAGGCTCTAATCATGCATTCATAGAATGGAGGGTTGTACACTCTGCTTTATGGATAAGATCCTTAACCTTTATGAGTCATTCTTCTCCCCCATGATATCTTGTAAACACTTGAGTCAATCTTTGTCACCTTGTGTATGCTACATAACCGCTTTACTCCTCTGGGTGTTGGCAAGGACCCTCATAAGCCATAGGATAATTTGGAGGCTGGGAAATATTTGTACTCTGAGTTCCTGTGTTTTCATTTGTGTATATGTGGATTCAGTTTCTTTGTATTAATGGGTTTGATTTTTTTTCACAATACTTTCTAAAAATTACAGTATGTCCTAAGACAGGTA
The DNA here is from genome assembly GCA_026826555.1 of Tolypeutes matacus. NCBI lineage: Eukaryota > Metazoa > Chordata > Mammalia > Cingulata > Chlamyphoridae > Tolypeutes > Tolypeutes matacus. The sequence continues at coordinate 11,960 of JAKSZT010008137.1, read as the reverse complement.
TTTATAAATGGATACCTGCATCACAATTACTCTGTACTTGAGAACAGCCCAATGATATACAGAAAATCAGGAATGGTTTCATTGAATCAAAATCCGGAGCTTTCTAAACATTCAAAACACAATCGTGGAGTGGGAGGCAAGATGGTGTTGGTTTAGTAGGGCACACACTGAGAGCTCCCAGAGTAGGGCAGATTGTGGATGGGGTCCTGCCTGAGGGTCTGTGCTGTGTGCACATGGAGTGAGAAGCTTGGAACATCTATTTGTGCAGATTGATGCCATGGACTGAAACGTAGAGATTCATTAGTTTTAAGCCTGCCTGTGGTGGTTAACACAGATGGCTGAGCCCCACCCTTAGGGAAAAAAAAGAAACAAAGCCAGTTGGAGCCACAAATCCCGGGCCAGCAACCAGGTGACAGGGCCCGTGGTAGGGGGTGTTCTGTGAGATTGAGGGGGCTCTGGCAAAGGGGTAAGAGAGCTTTATTTTCTGGGGATTTGGGTAGCTTCGGCCCATTGCAGCTTGTGTGATAAAAGCATCTGGAGTGAATCAGCACCTGGTGGAGGGGAGGGGCATATCTGTTGAGGGAGTTGATTTGCCTAGCTTCCCAGGGATAAACCCCAGGTCCTGGAACCCTGGGTAGAGTGGGCACTCTGAGAGAGGGAGGGTTCTGGTGAAGGACAGGGAGGGGATTTTTGGCCATCAATTTGGCTGCCTTGACCCCCTCAGAGTTTTGGGGATCAGATAATCTGGCTTGAAGCAGCACCAGGCTGAGGGGAGAGGAAAGCTGATTACCCAGCAGCCTGGTGATGCTGGGGCTCAGCTTCAGAAGGGGCAGAGTGGGCTGTCTTTAGCCTTTGGCACTGACTAACATCAGAGCTTCAGCTCCCCTGGGGAGTAGAGGAAGTGGGATTGGCTTGTTTAGTTTCCTCATGCCCAGTTAGGGTCCCTTCATGAGGGGGGTGGTCTAGAGGAGAGCTTATTTTGTGTCCTGTAGTTCACACACTCACACACAAAAAGATGATTACATTAGTAAATGAAAAATAATTTCTTTTTAATTTAGTTTAATTGTTAAAACCTGTTTCAGGTGCTGCATATAGAATCCTGCAGGGAAATTAATTGATAAACACAAGCAAGCAGAGAGGATCCACAGGGACCCTAGGGGAATCATTGATCCTCATTAGGTTTGTTTGACTGCTTGCCTATGCGGTTGTTTTGTTTTTCTCTGTTTGTGTCTCTTGCTTTTCATTCCTCTTTCCTCCTCCCTTTCTTTTTCTTTCATTTTTTAAATTTCGGTGCTGCTAGCTTGTCTCTTCTTTGCTGTGTTTCTTATTTGGTAATTTTCCATTCTCGGTCAATATTGATTTTGTATTCCAAACTATCACTTATCCTTCCTTCAACTTTCTGCTTTCTGCTTTGTGTTGTGGCTCTTATATACCACATATATTCATATGCCCACAACTTCAGTGTGTCAATTTCTATTCTATCAATTTTGTTTTCTTCTTTTTTAATTAATATTAACTCTTTCCTTTCAGTCCTTTCACTTTCTCTCCCTCCTCATAATTCTAGACTTCTAAATCACTATATATATATTCCTCTCTTTGGTTTCCCAGACTATTATAGGTACACCACTTTTTTTCCTATTACTCTACTCTGCCTACAAGAGTTAAATATTCATTTCATTAAATCTTATTTGACCACTCTTCTAACTTTTATCAATATTAGTATTATCCTTCTGCCTTCTTCACATATTTTGATTACTCTGGCTCTAATCTTTTGCTTTCAAGGGAACATAGAAAGAAACAAGAAAATAAAATAAGAAGAAAGAGTGACAAAGAGAAAACTTAACACACACACAGAACCACCAGCTAAATAAAACTCTAGAGCATAGAGAGAAGCTAATCAACTGAATAAACCCCTCAAGATAAAATGGTGGCTAGAGGGCAACAAAAAATTACACACCACACTGAGAAACAGGAAAACATAGACAAGTCCAATGAACAAACTAAACACCAGGAAGTGATGCAGAACATGGAATAACTAATCAAAGATTTCCAAACAAATATCATGGACCAACTTAAAGAAGTGAGGGAAGAGATTAAGGGTATAAAGAAGACACTGTGAGAATATACTGAAGGAATTATAAACTTACGCAAAAAGATAATGGATATAATGGTGATCAATGGCACAATCCAAGAAATAAAAAAGATGGTGGATTCACATAACAGCAGATTTGAACAGGCAGAAGAAATAATTAATGATATGGAAGAAAATAGAACTGAAATCAAACAGAAAGAAGAAAATTTAGACAAAAAGATAGAAAAAATCCAACAGGGACTCAGGGAATTAACCGATAAAACAAAACACACAAACATATGCATTATGGGCATCACTGAAGGAGAAGAGAAGGGAAAGGAAACACAAGGAGTGCTGAAGGAATAATGGCTGAAAACTTCACAACCCTATTGAGAGAGATGGATGTGCACATCCAGGAAGCACAGCACACCCCAAACAGTATAAGTCCCAACAGGCCAACTCCAAGATATATACTTGTCAATATGTCCAATGCTCAGGACAATGAGAAACCACTCAAGGCAGCAAGAGAAAAGAGAACCATCACATATAAGGGAAGCACAATAAATTAATTGATGATTTTGCAGCTGAAACCATGCAGGAAAGAAGAGAGAGGAGTGACATAGTCAAAATATGAAAAAAAAAAAAAAATTCCAGCCACAAATCCTCTATCCAGCAAAACTGGAATTCAAAAATGATGGAGAGTTCAAAATATTCACAGATAAATAGAAATTAGACAGTATGTCAATAAGAAACTGGCACTTCAAGAAATACTAAAGGAAGTTTTACAAGTTGAAAGGAAAAAAGGGAGAAAGAGATGGAGGAGAGTTTAAAAACAATAAAAGGGATTCCCATGTTGCCCACCTCCCACACCTCAACCCATGTAATATTTTAGGTAATCTAAGCACATCTTAAAATATATTTACATATATATATATAACATTTTTGTAAGCAAATGTACATATATGCATATATATTTATATATCATTTTGCAAATATTGGTATGTATTTTGAAAATTTTGATTTTTACCCACAATAAAAAGAAAAGGGCAGGAGTAGCTATTCTAATATGAGACAAAATAGACTTTAAAACTATTAAAACTATTGTAAGAGACAAAGATGGAAACTATATATTAGAAAAAGGGGTAATCTCTCAAGAAGATAGAACAATCATAAACATTTATACACCTAATCGGGGTGCCTCAAAATACATGAGGCAAACTCTTGAAAAACTAAATGGAGAAATAAATGCCTCGACAATTAGAGAAGAGTTTAATACATCATTATCATCCTTAGACTGAACATCTATACAGAGAATTAATAAAGAAACAAAGGCTCTCAACAATATATTAGAGGACCTGGACTTAATAGACACATACAAAACACTACACCCAAATACAGCAGGATTCACATAGCTTTCGAGTGCATATGGATGATACTCCAAAATAGACCACATGCTAAGCCACAGAACAACTTTCAATGAATTCAGAAATATTGAGATCATACAAAGTAATTTCACTGACCACAAAGGAATGAAATTGGAAATCACTAAGGGCCAGCGAAACAGGTTAGGCACAAGGATATGGAAGTTGAACAACACACTCTTAGACAAACAGTGAGTCAAGGAGGAAGTCTCAAAAGAAATCAGTAACTACCTTGAAACTAATGAAAATGACAACACAACATATCAGAAACTATAGGATGCAGTGAAAGCAGTCCAGTGAGGGAAGTGCATAGCCATAAATACATATATTTAAAAAGAAGAAAGAGCTAAAATTGAAGACCTAACTGCACACTTGGAGGAATTGTAAAAACAACAAACTAAACCAAAAGGAAGTAGAAAGAAGGAAATAACAAAGATTAGACCAGAACTAAATGAAATAGAGAATGTGAAAGCACTAGAAACAATAAACAAAACCAAAAGCTGGTTATTTGAGAATATCAATAAAATTGACAAACCCTTAGCCAGACTAACAACAACAACAACAAAAAAATAGAACAGATGCAAATACACAAAATAAGGAATGAGAAAGGGAATATCACTACTGACCCCACAGAAATAAAGAGTATTATAAGAAGATACTTTGAAAAATTATATGCCAACAAGAATGATAATTTAGAGGAAAAGGACAAGTTTCTAGAAACTCACAGACAGCCTACATTGATGAAAGGTGAAATTGATGAACTCAAAAGTCCAATTACACGTAAAGAGATAGACTCAGTCATCAAAAACCTAAGCAACTAAGAAAAGCCCAGGACCAGATGACTTTGCAGCTAAATTCTACCAAACATTCTGGAAAGAGCTAACACCAATTCTGCAAAAGTTCTTCCAAAAAATAGAAGTAGAAGGAATATTGCCTATCTCATTCCACAATGCCAACATTACTCTAATACCAAAACCAAACAAAGATACCACTAGAAAGGAAATTTACAGACCAATTTCTGTAATGAACTTAGATGCTAAAATCGTCCACAAAATATTGCTGATCGCATTCAACAACATATTGAAATGATTATACACCATGACCAAGTGGATTTCATCCCGGGTATGCAAGGATGGTTCAATATAAGAAAATCAATCAATGTAATACACCATATAAACAGATTGAAAGAAAAAAATCACATGATCTTCTCTATAGATGCAGAAAAAGTATTCAACAAAATACAGCACCCTTTCCTCATAAAAACACTACAAAAGATAGGAATAGATGGAAACGTTCTGAATATGATAAAGGGTGTATATGAAAAACCCAAAGCTAAATCATCTTCAATGGTGAAATCCTAAAGGCCTTCCCTATGAGATCAGGAACAAGACAAGGATGCCCACTATCACCACTCCTATTTAACATTGTCTTGGAAGTACTTGTGTGAGCACTGAAGAAAGAAAATGACATAAAAGGCATCCAGATTGGAAAAGAAGATATAAAAATTTCATTATTTGCAGATGACATGATCCTCTACATAGAAAACCCTGATAAATCTACAACAAAGCTTCTAGAACTTATAAAGGAGTTCAGTAATGTTGCAGGGTATAAGACCAATGCTCAAAAATGAGTAGCATTACTGTACAAAAATATCGAGCAATCTGAGGAGGAAATCAAGAAAAAAATACCATTTACAATACTAACTAAAAGAATCAAATACCTAGGATTAATTTAACTAAACATGTAAAAGACTATTTACAGAAAACTACACAACTCTCTTAAAGGAAATCAAAGAAGACTTAAATAAATGGAAAATTATTCCCTGTTCATGGATAGGAAGACTAAACATCATCAAGATGTCTATCCTACCCAAACTAATCAACAGACTTAATGCAATCCCAATAAAAAGCAAGACTGTATTTTTTAAGGAACTGGAAAAACTAACTACATAATATATTTGGAGAGGTAAGAGGCCCCGAATTGCCAAAGACATATTGAAAAAGAAAAATGAAGTTGGAGGTATCACATTAACTGTGGTGGGAGGTGTGGGAGGTGGGCAACATGGGAATCCCAGTGGGTTCTGTGTAATATTTTAGGTAATTTAAGCACCTCTTAAAATATATTTATATATATATATATAAATAACATTTTTGTAAGCAAATGTACATATATGCATATATATTTCTATATCATTTTACAAATAGTGGTATGTATTGTGAAAATTTTGATTTTTACCCACAATAAAAATTAATTAATTAAAAAAAAAACATACTACAAAGCTACCGCCATCCAAACTGCATGGTATTGGCAAAAGGGCAGACATACTGACCAATGGAAGCGAATAGAGCACAGATATAGTTCCTCACATATACAGTCATCTGATATTTGACAAGGCAATGAAGCCCACTCAGTTGGAAGAGAATGGCCTCTTTAACAAGTGGTACTTGGAGAACTGGATATCCATATCCAAAAGAATGAGAGAAGAATAACATCTCACACCTTATACAAAAATTAACTCAAAATGGATCAAAGATCTAAATATAAGAGCCAAAAATATAAAGACCTTGGAAGATAATGTAGGGAAGCATCTACAGGGTCTGGTAATAGGAAATGATTTCATGAATTTCATAGCCAAAGCACGGGCAGCAAGAGAAAAAATAGATAAATGGGATCTCATCAAAATTAAAAACTTCTTCACGTCAAAGGATGTTATTAAGAAAATTAAAAGGCATACTACCCAATGGGAGAAAATATTTGGCAACCATATATCTGATAGGAGCCTAATATCCTGCATATATAAAGAAATCCTACACCTTGAAAATAAAAGGACAAAAAACCCATTTAAAAAATGGTCAAGTGACCTGAAAAGACACTTCTCCAAGGAAGAAATACAAATGGCTAAAAGGCACATGAAAAAATTGTCAACATCGCTTGCTATCAGGGAAATGCAAATCAAAACTACAATGAGATACCATCTTACACCCATTAGAATGGCAGCTATTAAAAAAAAGAGTAGATACTAAATGTTGGAGAGGATGTGGAGGAATAAGAACATTCATCCACTGCTGGTGGAACTGCGATATGGTCCAGCCACTGTGGAGGACAGTTTGGCGGTTCCTGAGAAAACTAACAATCGACCTTCCATATGATCCAGCAATTCCACTACTGGGTGTATCCAGAGAAGAATTGAAAGCAAAGACACGAACAGATATATGCACACCAATGTTCATAGCGGCATTGTTCACAATTGCCAAAAGTTAGAATCAACCCTGGTGCCCATCAACAGAAGAATGGATAGGCAAAATGTGGTACATACATACAATGGAATATTACTCATCTTTTAGAAGGAATAAAGTGCTAACACATGGAATAACATGGATGAATCTTGAAAACCTTTTTTTGAGTGAAGCAAGCCAGGCATTGAAGGATGAACAGTTTTTGACCTTACTGATTTGAATAGAGGAAAGTTCATTCCCTGAGAACCACTATCTGAAAGATAGGTTAACAAGGGAGAGAGAGAGAAGGGTAGGTTGTGAGCCATTACCCATATGGACATAATCTTTGGTAAAGTGATAGAATATAGTTACATATTGTAGGGTAGGATAGGTGGGTAGTGATATTACTGTGTTTGGTGGTGCAGGTTTAACAAGTGGGTAGAATAGGAAGGGCAGGTTTGAATACCCAGGGCATGTAACTACGAAGCTTGTCATCTCATGAGCCAAGACAGGAGAGTGTCATATGCCCCAAGACGATGGGGAGGAAGGAACAGAAAAGATCATTTGGGGTATTTAGTGGTCATTGGAAATGTTCATTACCTTTCAGTAATGAACACAGAACATGGTAAATATCATCAAAAAAAATATTAAACTGTGTCATCTAAAATATAAACTATTTTGTAAACCATTGACAATGTTTAGTAGCTCTGTTTCACTATCTGTATAACAGTTATAACAATGCTACCATACATGCAAAAATTTTTAATATGGGGTGGGGAAGGGGGAGGGATGTTGGGTATATGGGAATCTCTAGTATTCCATGTGTGACATTGCTGTCACCTAAAATTTCTTTGAAAACTAAATGAAAATTTCAGAGACACTGGGAATTAGAGGGGGAAGGTGTAACAGTACACACTGGACATCCAATAATCCAGTAATAAAAGGAGAAAAAATAAAAATAAAAATAATTTAAAATAAAACTTAAAAAATAAAATTAAAAAAAATTGTTTTTTCCCATTTACTATTTTTGAATATCCCAATCCATTAATTATATTTTATTTTTAGTTCTTTTTTTCTGTGTTTCCTTTAATTTTATCTCTTGCATTAAGCTTATCACTATTATTTCATTTTCCTATTCATTGTATTTGGTTATTATATGGGCTTCATCTTCAAGGAAGGTTTAGGTCACAGAAGGGTTACAATGGGGGTTGCAGAGGATCATGGGTTGGGGATGTCTAGGATGGGGTATTCATGGGAGTAAGTTCATCTGAATATACATGAAAGACATATAAAATTGTTAAAATGATCGAGGGATGGGGCATGGTCATGGTGGGTTGACAATGACTCAATAAATGAGGAAATACTGAATTCCCAGCCTGGAGAGCTCTGCCACATTCTCCAAGGGAGCAGCAACAGTCCCCCGAGTACAGGGGCAGTGTCTGGCAAAAGAGGATGGCCCACTGTTGGGTTCTTGTTGTTGATGGCTAGCCTAATGATTGTATGCTCTTGTAATTGATACTTGACTTACTGTTATGGGGTGCCTAAAAGTTGCCAACTGAAAGCCACCTTGTTGCTCCAATGTTGTCTCTATCTAAGCCAAACTCAGCAGATGAATGCATTACCTTCCCCCCAGTGTGGGACATGACTCCTAGGGATGAGCCTCCCTGGCAATGAGAGACTAATATCAAGTGCCAACTGGAACCATGACTCACAAAAAACCTTGAATAAAAGGGGGGGAAGGTAAAGACAAATGAGTTCATATGGCTAAGAGACTTCAAAGAGAGTTGAGAGGACATCCCAGAGGTAATACTTCACACACTTCAGTAGGATCTCACAGAACACCAAAGTGGATATCACCCCACACAGAGGGACTCCTGAGGGCTCTGGAGACACACAGGTGCTATTTTAGGAGGGATAGCCCCAGAGATTCATGCTTTATCAGGGGGCTCTACTTTGGAATCTGTGCTCCTGTGAGTGACAGAGTTAGACTCAAATAAGTTTTCCCTGCATACGGTCCATCAGTCCCTTCTATTCAAACCTTTATGTGAGGCTGGGGTTTCTAGGTGTACTTCCAGAGACTGGAGCCTCTGGCCTGCCTATATGCCAGCTGTGCCTGGAATCTTGATAGAGCTGCAACTCCCACTCTACAGCTCAATGGACTCACCCAAGTCACCTGGTGAGGAGACAATGATGATGTACAATGGCCATCCCAGGTAATGGAGAGAGCTTGCAGCTGAAGGCAGGATAATCCCACCCACCGTATCCATGGGATATAAGCCCATTCTCACTTGGAGATGGAAAGGACATCACCAATCCAGTCCCCTCATGATTGGGGGAATATCTATGGGCTAGAGTGGACTTAATGGTATTCTGTTGTAGACATATTGGGATACAAGCAATGGAAGAATTTATAATAGTGAGGTGAAGCCAGTGGCCACTAGTCACTTTTGGTATGGTGAGGGGAAGGACAGTTGTAATACAGGGGATTTTCAGGACTTGGGGATTGTACTGAGTGACATTGTGGTGACAGATATAGGGCATTTTCCATCAGTGTATCCATGCAGAACTGTGTGGAAGAGAGTGTGGTCTATGATGTGACCTGTGGTCTATGCCTAGTGACAAAGACCCAGGATGTGTATATCCATTGCAGTTGATGTGCCACATTAATGAATGATGTTTATGTGAGATGTTATGGTAGGTATGGGAGGTGGAGATCATGGGAATCCCTGTAATTTTTGTGTAATAATTATGTAATCTAAGCATATTTTAAAATATATATGAAAAAATATTTATGTAAGCAAATGCACATATATGCATATATATCTATATATCATTTTACAAAGGTTGGTTTGTATTGTGAAAAATTTGATTTTTACCCACAATAAAAAAAATCATGAAATCATGGAAAAAGACATCAGAATTATTGATTTACCTACTTTCACTTTTAAAATTAAAATTTTCATTCAACCTAATATCCGTTTCAGTCCATAATTTTAAAATAAAGACTTTCAACACTTTTGAAAAAGCCATTCATTGTTCACTTTGTCCACATGATGTAGTATGGGATCACATATCAATATAACTGATAGATAAACCAAAAATGTTATTCAAGGACAGCCCGAAAAACACCTATATATTTCAGTATCAACAAATAATTGAAAGGTGAATAATTTCTTCTTGATTATTCTTGTTTTTCTTTATTGATTATAATTTTTATAGAGCTATTGAAAAATTTTAATAATGATTGAAAATATGCATCCACACCATTGTGAATATACCAAGTACCATGTAATGTACACATTGGATAAAAAAGATATTGGTTTATTATGTCTCAGTAAAACAGATTTGTTTTAAAAATCATGGGGATGTCATCAATTGTACACCCAAGATGATCCATTGCTCATAGTTCTTAGTCATGTTTCAGAAATAATCTGGATTATTGTTCAAAATTCAAAGTTCTGCTGGAGATGGGACCATTGTAATGGGTTATGCCCTATTTTTTTAAGGTTGTGATTTCTGCTCTATACTTCAATATTATGAATGTTCATATATGACTGATATGCATCACTTAAAGTATATTTTAAGAGAAATAGGGTGGTCAGAGACAAATATGAAGCTTTTGAATTACCTATTTCTATAAATTGGCCTTATTTTGTATTTCTTCATTGTTGGAGGTGATAATCAGGTGTGTATAGACTGGAGGGTGGTTCACACTGCTTAATGGATTAGTTCCTTGATTTTTTGAAGCATTCCTCTCCCTCATGATATCTTTTAACATTTGAGTCTCTCCTTTCCCACCTTGTGTACCATAGAAAATCCTTTTTCCTTTTGGGTGTTGGCTAGGGATTTATAAACCATAGAAGAAATTTGGAGGCTGGCAGATATTTTTTTCTCTGAGGTCCTGTGTTTTCATTTGTGTATATGTGGATTCTGTTTCTCCATTGGAGTCAGTTTCATTTTATTCACAATGCTTTAAAAAAATTACAATATGTCATAAGAGCAAGTACTTATATATGGATCCCTGCATCACAATCTCTCCACACTCAAGAACAGCCAAATGATGTCCAGAAAATCAATAATGGTTTCCTTGAAACCAAATCCAGAGCCTTTTAATCATTCAGTAAACAAATGTGAAATCAAGGAAAAAGATTACCCCTGAATTATCAATTTACATACACTCCCTTTCAAAATTAACATTTTCTTTCAATCTATATCTGTTTCAGTTCATAATTCTATAATAAAGACCTTTTCAACAGCTTTTAAAAAAACACGCATTGTTCATTTTGCCCAAATGATGTTGTATGAGATCTGATATCAAAAAACCTGATAGAGAAACAAAAAAGTTGTTCAAGGACAGCCAGAAAATCACCTATGCATGTCCGTGTCAACAAATGGATTGAGATGTCAATAATTTCTTTATTCTTTTGTTTTTATCTTTATTTATTATAATTATTACAGAGCTGTTGAAAAGGTTTAATAATGATTGAAGAAATGAATGCACACCACTGCCGCTTTGTTTCCGGGCCTGAGGGTGATCAGCCCTGCTGCAGCCCGGGGAGCGACACGAGCTAGTTGTGGGCCGTCCGGCGTGCACTCCGGAACGGCGGGGGGGTGAAGAAGTTGTCAGGAGAGCGCAGGCCCGGCTCCCTGGTCTTCACGGAGGTTAAGGAGAAGTTGTCACAGGGTCGCCGTTTGGTGCCCTGTGGTCTCCCTGCCAGTACTAAATGAAGAGACACCACTCACTTGCTTGCTGGAAGGTAAGACCTTTATTCAGGGAGAGCTGCGCAGTTTTATAGGCAGAGTTGGGTGGGGGTGATCGTGTTGTCTTCTGATAGGGCGAAGCTGTTGCTGGGCGTGGAGGGAAGATTTGGGAGGGAGGGGGGAGGCTAGAGGAGAAGGCCAACATGTCCAAATAAGGTTATGGCTGTTGAGGGAATGCTGTGATAGGCTGAGAGAAATGGGGAAGTTGGGTTCGGGGAAGAGAGAAGTTGGCTACGGGAAGCGGGTGGGGCGTAGCGCCCCACAGGCAAGGTTTGACTTGGGTAAACATTACCTCATCTCCTCCCTTAGTTTTAATTTTAAGAAGCAAATTAGAAGAATTAAGGGTAGGGAACTGGGCCTGTCTTAGGTCGTAGCCGGCTGTGGCACTTAACAGCTCTTACCCGTCATTGGGCTGACCCAGCAGCAACTGTGCATAAATGATAGGGGCTGCTCCTGTCTTAGGTCAGAACCGTGCTAGAGGAAAGGGCTGGA
>JAKSZT010008136.1:0-18246 GCA_026826555.1 Tolypeutes matacus | reverse complement strand
TTCCAAATAAATTTTGTAGTTAGTTTTTCCTATTCCTTAAAAAATACAGTGTTGACTTTTATTGGGATTGCCTTAAATCTGTAGATTAGTTCGGGTAGGATTGACATCTTGAGGATGTTTAGTCTTCCAATCCATGAACATTCTTCTATTTATTTAAATTATCTTTGATTTCCTTTAACAGTGTTGTGTAGTTTTCTGTATATAAGTCCTTTACATCTTTAATTAAATTTATTCCTACATATTTGATTCTTTTAGTTACTATTGTAAATGGTGTATTTTCTTGATTTCCTCCTGAGATTGCTCGTTATTGATGTACAGAAATGCTACTGATTTTTGAGCATTGGTCTTAAAGCCTGCAACATTACTGAGCTTCTTCATAAGTTCTAGAAGCTTTGTTGTAGATTTCTCAGGGATTTCTATGTATAGGATCATGTCGTCTGCAAATAATGAAATTTTTACTTCTTCTTTTCCAAATTGGATGCCTTTTGTATATTTCTCTTACCTCAGTGCTCAAGCAAGTACTTCTAAGACAATGTTCAATTGCAGTGGTGATAGAGGGCATCCTTGTCCTGTTCTCGATCTCAGATGGAAGGCTTTTAGGATTTCATCATTGAAGATGATGTTAGCTTTGTTTTTTTCATATTTACCCTTTCTCATGTTCAGAAAGTTCCCTTCTATTCCTATCTCTTGCAGTGTTTTTATCAAGAAAGGGTGCTGTATTTTGTCTAATGTTTTTCTTCATCTATAAAGATGATCATGAGATTTTTTTTCTTTCAGTCTGTTTATGTAGCGTACTACATTGATTGATTTTTTTATGTTGAACCATCCTTGCATAACCTGGATGAAACCCACTTAGTCATGGTGTATAATTCTTTTGATATGTTGTTGAATGCGATTAGCAAGTATGTTGTTCAGAATTTTAGCATTTAGTTTCATTAGAGAGATTGGTCTATAATTTTCTTTTCTTGTGGTATCTTTGTTTTTTGGTATTGGGGTAATATTGGCATCATAGAATGAGGTAGGTCATGTTCCTTCTGCTGCTAGTTTGTGGAAGAGCTTAAGCAGGATTGAAGTTAGCTCTTTCCTGTATGTTTGTTAGAATTCAGCTGTGAAGCCATCTGGTCCTGGGCTTTTCTTAGTTGGGAGGTTTTCATGACTGAGTCGATCTCTTTACTTGTAATTGGACTGTTGAGTTCAGCAATTTCTTCTTTTATCAATGTAGGCTGCTTGTGTGTTTCTCAGAATTTGTCCATTTCCTCTTAATTATCATTCTTGTTGGCATATAATATTTCAAAATATCCTCTTATGATACTCTTTATTTCTGTGGGTTCAGTACTGATATCCCCTTCCTCATTCCTTAGTTTGTGTATTTGCATTGCTCTCTCTTTCCTTGTTAGTCTGGCTAAGGGTTTGTCAATTTTATTGATCATCTCAAAGAACCAGCTTTTGGTTTTGTTTATTTTTTCTAGTGCTTTCTTATTTTCTATTTCATTTAGTTCTGCTCTAATCTTTGTTATTTCCTTCTTTCTACTTCCTTTGGAATTAGTTTGTTGTTCTTTTTCCAATTCCTCCATGTGTGCAACTAGGTTTTCAATTTTAGCTCTTTATTCATTTATAATATATGCATTTATGGCTATGAATTTCCCTCTCAGTACAGCTTTGGCTTTATCCCATAGGTTTTGATACGTTGTGTTGTCATTTTCATTCATTTCAAGATAGTTACTGATTTCTTTTGAGATTTCCTCCTTGATCCACTGTTTGTCTATGAGTGTATTTTTTAACTTCCATATCTTTGTACCTAATCTGATTCTCTGGCCTCTAGTGATTTTCAATATCATTCCATTGTTTTCAGAGAAATTAATTTGTATAATCTCAATCTTTCGGAATTCATTGAGAGTTGTTCTATTGCCTAGCATGTTGTCTGTCTTGGAGTGTGATCCATGAGCACTCGAGAAGAATGTATATCCTTCTGTATTTGGGTGTCATGTTCTGTAAATGTCTATTAGTTCTAACTCCAATAGTGTATTATTCAGAGTCTTTGTTTCTTTATTGATTCTCCATGTAGATGTTCTGTCTAATGGTGATAATGGTGTATTAAAGTCCCCCACTATAATTGTAGAGGCATTTATTTCTCCACTTAGTTTTTGCAGTGTTTGCCTCATATATTTTGAAGCGCCCTGATTAGGTGCATAAATGTTTGAATGATATTTCTTCTTGAAAGATTGCCCCTTTTACTAATATATAGTGTCCAACTTTGTCTCTTACCATAGTTTTGCATATAAAGTCTATTCTGTCCGATATTAGGATAGCTACTCCAACCCTTTTTTGGATATTCTTTGCTTGTAAAATTGTTTTATAGACATTCACTTTAAGCCTCCTTTAATCCCTGGGTCTAAGGTGGGTTTCTAGTAGATAACATATAGATGGATCATATTTCCTTATCCATTTTGCCAGTCTGTGTCTCTTGACTGGTGAGTTTAATCCATTAACATTCAGGGTTATATTCTCAAGGAATTTCTTACATCAGCAATATTTTCTTCGGGTTTATGTCTGTCATATGTTATTTTTATTTCTCTTTTTGTCTTTTTAGTTGTTCTTACACTCTCTTCCAACTCTCTCTCTCCATTTTTTTTTTCCTTTCAACTTGTAGAACTTCCTTTAGTATTTCTTCAAGGGCAGGTTTCTTATTGGCATGCTCTCTTAATTTCTGTTTATCTGAATATTTTGTACTCTCCATCATTTTTTGAATGCCAGCTTTGCTGGATAGAGAATTTGTGGCTGTAAGTTTTTTCTTTTAGTACCTTGACCATGTCATACCAATGTCTTCTTGCTTCCATGGTTTCAGATGAGAAATCAGCATTTAATCTTATTGTGCTCCCTTGTATGTGATGGTTCCTTTTCTCTTGCTGCTTTGAGCATTTTTTCTTTTTCTTAAGAATTGGACATTTTGACAAGTATATGTCTTGGAGTAGGCCTGTTGGAATTTATACTGATAGGGGTAGCTGTGCTTCCTGTACATGTATATCCATCTCCCTCAATAAGGTTAGGATGTTTTCAGCCATTATTTCCTTCAACACTCCTTCTCTTCCCTTTCCCTTCTCTTCTCCTTCTGTGATGCCAATAATGTGTATGTTTGTGTGTTTGGGGTTGTCGGTCAAATCCCTAAGTCCCTACTAGATTTTTTCTATCTTTTTATCTATCTGTTCTACTATCTATTTGATTTCAGATGTACTGTCTTCCACATCACTAATTCTTTCTTCTGTCTGTTGAAATCTGCTGTTATGTTATTCCAGCAACCTTTTGATTTCTCAGATTTGCCATTCATCACCATCATATCCAATATCTTTTTATATATGTTTACAATTTCTTCAGTATGTTCCCTCAGTGTCTTTTTAATATCCTTAATCTCTTCCTTAACTTTATTAAGTTGGTCCATTATATTTGTTTGGACAGCTTTGATTAGTTGTTCGATGTTCTGCATCTTTTCCCTGTTTTTAGTTTTTTCATTGGACTGATCAATGTCTTCCTGTTTCTCAGTATGTTTGTAATTTTCTTTTTGCCCTCTGGTCATCATTTTATCTTTATGTGTTATTCAGTTGATTAGCTTCTCTCTCTTCTCTAGAGTTTTTATTTAGCTGGTGGTTCTGAGTGTTTGTTAAGTTTGCTCTTTGACACTTTGTTCTTCTTGTTCTATTTACTTGCTGTTTTCCATTTTCCCTTGATGGAATAAGATTAGGCCCAGAGAAATCAAAAGAGGTAAGAAAGGAAAAAGGATAATGGTAATATTGATAAAAGTTAGAAGACGGGTTGTATGAGTCTTAGTAAAATGAATATTTAACTCATGTAGGCAGTGTAAGGTAATACAAAAAAAAGTGGAGTACCTACAGTGGAATGGAAAACCAAATAGAGAAAAATATATAGAATGTTTTAAAGGCCAGAATGATGAGGAGACAGAGAAAGAGTAAAGAAAGGGCTGAAAGGAAACAGTTAATAATAAAAAAAAATGAAAACAGAATAGACAAGATAGAAATCGAAACCTGTGAAGTTGAGGTCTAATAAAAAAAAGGTGGAATGTAAGAACCACAACAGAAAGCAGAAGATAGAAAGGTGAAGGAAGGAAAAGAGATAGCATTAGTAGACAAGATCAGTATACACAGAAAATGGGAAGTCAAGGAAGAAGAAACACAGCAAAGAAGAAACAAGCTAGCCGCACCTAATTTAAAAAAGGTGGGGGGAGGAAAGAGGAAAGAAAAGCAATAAACAAATACACAAAGAAAAAACAAACAAACACACAAACAAGCAGTCAAACAAAGCTAAGGAAAAACAGCACTCCTTCTTGGGGCCTTTTTGAGCCTCTCAGTCTGCTGTGTTTATCAATCTATTACCCTGCAAGCTTCTGTCTGCAGGTTTTGAGGTAAATTTTAGCAAGTACACTAAGTTAATTTTTTTTTAAGTAAACTTTTTCTTTTTTTTTTTGGTGAAATAAGGGACCCACAAGAAGTTAGTACAACAACAAGGTCTATGTTTTACCTTTCCTACATTATTAGCTGGATGTTAGATATCCCGTTGAATCACTACTCTTAGAAAAGCCAGTAATCGAACTAGGGACCTCATATAATCAAGACAGAAATTCCTCCACTGAACTAACTTACTAATTGGGTCAATTCTTCAGAAAGCTATTTAGTCATTTCCCCCTGAATAGGTTTTACTCTCCTGTGGCAGCAGGATTCATCAGACTGTATGAGCAGATCCCCCCTCCCCTCTCCTGGTCAGGTTGAGTTCCCTTTTGAAATTCAAATGGGACCTTGATGACTGAGTTCACCTCACTAAAATGGTTTACAAGCCTCTTCTAGACTACCCCCTCCTCTCAGGGGACCCTATATAGGCTTGTGGAAACTTATTAAGCACTACCCACTGTCTGACTCCCTTAGGGGATTTGAAATTCTGATAGTGCTCAGTGCAGAACTTTTAAGTTAGCTGACTCTGCCCTCTCTCAAGCTAAGCCTCTGTGTCCCAGGGAGTTTAGGTAAATCTGGCTTTCTCAGTAGATTCGTCTCTTCCCCTCAGCCTTGTGTCCCTTCAAGCTGCTGGTGTGCTCCCCCAAGCCCTAAAGGGGTCCAGACAATGAAGTTCACCACATGGAAATGATTTACAAGCTCTTCTAGACCACCCCTTCTTCCCATGGCACCCCAAAAAGGCTTGTGGATACTTATCAAACACTTCCAATTGCCTGACCCCTCAGTGGAGCTGAAACTTTGATAGTCCTCAGTGCAGAACTATAAAATTGGCTGACTCCACCCTCATCCAAGCCAAGCTTTGCCTCTCCCCTCATTCCAGCACTTATTCAAGCTAGCTGGTATGTACTCCAAAGCTCCAAGGGGGTCCAGGCAACCAAACCCACAGACAGGACACCCCTCTCCACCCTCTGCCAGAACCCTCCCACTCTTGGAGAATGTTCCCTTTCACCAGGTTGCCGGTGGGAGTCAGGGCTCACCCTAGCCATTTGCCCTGTGGGTGGGGCTTAGGTTTCCACATCCACAATTTCCAGCTCAGGAAAAACTCATGGTTTTATCTTGAGCTATCCACCTCCCTGTTCATCTCCCTCCAGATCAATGTCCCAAAGGCTCTTGGTCCATGGGATCCCAGAACAGTCCACTCAGGCAGGATTTTGTCCCCAATCAGCTGTCCCCTGCGAGAGAGATGGTGAGTGCCCACCATAACTGATACCATCTTGCCTCCTCCTCCCCTGTATTTTTTGTGTAACATTTATGTAATGTAAGTTCCTTTTAAGAAATTAAAAAGTGAATTATTAAATATTAATAAGAAGTTTATAGTAAAATATAGAATAATTCAGAAAAGAAAAAGGAACTTGATATGTTGTCAGGGAATAAACACATAGTGAGCCTCTTATCTTGTAGCAAAGAATATTAATTTATTACTGGAAATTCAATAAATGATGCTTTTACAAAAAAAAAGACTGGAATTTTAGAAAGAATATGTTGAAGGAGCAGTAGTAGTTCAGTGACTGAGTACCTGCTTTGCATGTATGAGGTTCCAGGTTTAATCCCTGGTATCATCTGGGAAAAAACAAAAGACAAGTGTCAGAAACTGAAATCAATTCATTACTTGCAGAAAGTAAGATAAGCAGTAGAAATCACCAAGGAGAGGCTGGAAAGGAATTAGGGAGTCAAACATTTAGTGCCGTTTAAGTCATTTTAAAGAAAATAGTAGAAAAAATTGGGATAGTGAACATGAAAACCACACAAGAAAATATTTCTGATGAGAACCCAAATGTAAAATTATTAAATAAATATAAAAAACATTTAAAAGCTAAAAACAAAGGAAAATATTTAGTATAGATATGCCATTTAAAGTTTTTACATTATCAGTTCAGAATGATAACGTACAAACCATAGAAAAGTGCCGAACAACCCAGCAGGAAAAAGTGTTCACATGAAGAAGAGAAAGCATCTGAGCCATTTAGTTACCAGTTTAAAATCTATTAAAAGTAATGGGCATGTGCCAGATGGGCCCTGAGCTTCAGCAGAGATGCAACACCTACTCACCAGTTCATTGGACTCACCCAGGACAACTAACAAAGAGGAGAGGATGGACAACCACCATAACAAGGAACTAAGAAAGTCTACAACTGCAAGAGAATCCCATCCATTAGCCATATGGGCTTGAAGCCCTCTCTCAACTAGAGGTGGAGTGGGCAGCACTATCCGAGAATCTTCAGCATTGGGCAATAAAATATGGACTAGAGTGGACTTAACTGGTATTCTACTATAGACTTATTGTGATTCTAGCAATGGAAGAAATTATATCATTGATGTGAAGACAGTGGCCACTGGAGATGCTGAAGGCAGGGAGAGGGAAAAATAAGTGTAATATAGGGGCACTTTTGGGACCTGGAATTGTGCTGAATGACATTGCAATGACAGTTACAGGCCATTATATATCCTGCCACACGTACAGAATTGAGTGGGAGAGAGTGTAAGCTACAATGTAAACTATAATCCGTTCTTAGTGGCAATGCTCCAAAATGTGTTCATCAATTGCAATGAATGTACCACACTAATGAAAGAAGTTGTTAATGTGGGGGAAAGTTGGGGGTGTTGGGAGTGGGGCATATGGGAATCCCTTATATTTTTTATGTAACATTTTATGTAATCTAAGTATCTTTTAGAAAAAATAATATATTTTAAAAAGCTGATGGACAATCAAACATAAATATTAAACATTAATTGAATATCTTTGTCATCTCAAATATAGGCAAAAATGAAACTATAATTCCTATGTTAGCAATGGGAGCTATAACTCTTTGATGGGAGAATAAGCTCTTTTTACACTGTTTCTTGGTACATTACTGAAGAAAGCAATAGAGATATTTTTTAAAAATTGTCCTGCCATCATCCAAAATTAGTCAGTGAGAGAGTTTATTGAAGCGATATGTATATTTGGAAAAATAGAAACAATACTAATGTCCAACAGTAGAATATTTGTTTGATAAATCATTATATGTCATATTTTTATAATAGAATATTTTCTGAGTACTCATAATACAAACATAGATGGATAGTGATAGATAGATGATAGATAGATATATAGATAAATATGTGTTGCAGTGGTCAAATGTACACAGTATATTGTTGAATGGAGAAAATATTATAAAACATTATGCATAGTTCAATATTTTCTATACTATTTTATACATATATGTGTAATTGCATTTAATAGTGCCATCCAATAGTACCTAACATTTTATTGCAAAAATTTCCTAAATATTTTTCAGTGTAAAATGAGTGCTTGGGCAAGCACATATGTGCAAGTCTGGTGACAATATTGATGAATTCAATTTTTTTAAATTGCTTATCTGTCTTTCCCTAAAATAAACATGAAGTTAAAAATAAAAGATTTTAAAGTCACAGGAAAAAAAAGAAAGAAATTTTAGCAGTTTGGCAGTTTGATATAGTTATGAATTCCAAAAATATATATTGGATTATGCTTATAAACTGATCTGTTAATCTAGGCATGATTAAGTTATGATTAGGGCATTGACTGGGCTATGTCAGTAGGATGTTGAGCCCCACACCTTGGTGGGTGGGATCTCATAGGTAAAAGACATTGCAAAGGACAGAGTTGGAGTAGTTTTGATGCTGGAGTTCCAATGCTAAGATTTAATGCTGGAGCCCCGGGAAGTGAACACACAGAGGAGCTTGGTCGTGAGGAAAGAGAGAAGGCCCTGGGAAGAGAAACAAGCTGCTTGCCTGAGAGTCTTCAGCTTGGCATGTGGAGAGAGGCAATGCCTAGAGAGCCTCATAGTCTACAACTGACATTTTGGAGATAGCAGAGGAGTTGAACCCAGAGACACACCCTGGGAAGAGAGGAACCCAGGAAGCCTGAATCCTTTCAGACTTTGGCAGCCATCTTGCTCAAACATGTGGCAATAGACTTTGGCGAGGGAAGTAACTTATGCTTTATGGCCTAGTAACTGTGGACTTCTACTCCAAATAAATACCCTTTATAAAGACCAACAGATTTCTGGTATTTTGCATCAGCACCCCTTTGCCTGACTAATACAGAATTGTTTTTTCCTAAGTCCTGACAGGCCCATGAAATAATACTTCATGTCTGTTATTCAGGATCTTACTTTTCTTTTTCTTTCCTTTAGCTCCCACAATTTCCATCTTATCCTGATCTCTGAGTAAGGTGAACTTAAAAGTTCCACCCCAGTAATATATCCATGGGCTATGATTTCTGTGGTTTAGCACTTTGATTTTATCCTATCTAAAATATCCTAAGACCTCAAAATGAGAAATTAACTTAAAAAATGAATCTGACTGATGGTGCTCTTAAGGAAAATGGTACTGCAGTTATATTTTTTAAAGATTCCTATAGATCAAGCTATGCCTAAATCGAGCTTACCTTATGAAATTAAGAAATGAATGGGCAAAATACTCTAGTAAGAATTAGAAGACATAACAAAAAGCCAGTTTAGATCCCCAAGAACCTCTCTGAATATAGACGCCATGAAAAAAACTATAAGGAGTTAGGATCTATAAAATAAGGCATGGAAAATGCAAGGAAATTTATGCTACTATCAAATTAGTTGAAATCAAAATCTAATGGAAATAGTAATAGAAGTTACAAACTTTATGGATTAAATAGTAGTTTAGACACCAATGAAGAGTGAATTCATGAAATGGAAGCTAGATCTGAACTCAGCACATAGAGGTAAAAGGAGAGAAAAAATTAAGGAGAGATTGAGAGGGGATGAGAAGAAAGTGGTCATGATTGATCACTAATTCATAGATTTTAACTAAAATGTATGAATAAATAACTTTTTTTCCATTGAGGTGAGTGTGACAGTTTGGAACTTTTTGTGGATTCCAGAAAGGATCATGTTCTTGGAGCTAATCCATTCCTGTGGGTGTGGGTCCCTTTGATCAGATTCTTTCAGTGAGGTATGTCCCCACATTGGTCTTGATCCTCTTGCTGTAGTCCTTTATAAATGGGATGACTGAAAGAAGAGACACATAGGGAAAAGCAGCAGAAACAGAGAAATACAGAGAGGCTGGAATCAGTGGAGCACAGAGTCATGGAAGAGGCCCATGAGAGGCTGAAAGACATGAGACCCAGAGGAGATAGGAGGGACAAGCCATATGCCTGATCACCCACAGCTGAGCTCAGGGAAAAAGTTGGGGAAGGCAGAGACTTCAGTGGGGACTAGCCATTATTGTGCCTTGCCACAGGGCAGTAGTCTAGAATCACCAGCAGCCAACCTTGGGTGAGACAGTATCTCTGATGATGCCTTCATTAGGACATTTTCACAGCCTCAGAAATGTAAGCTTTTAACCTAATAAATTTGCAGTATAACAGCCAATATTTTTTCTGGTATTTTGCTCCTAGCAGCTTTTAGCAAATTAAGACAAGGTGGTTTCAAATATTTTCTTATTTTGAACAATGCTGCAGTGATTCATGATGCACATGTTTCCATATATATATATATATATATATATACATATTCCAACAAAGTATAATTCTTGGAGTGGGATTACTGGGTTGTACAAAATGTGTTTGTCCAACTTATTTGCTATTGCCAAATGATTTTCAAAGGAAATCAGTTTATACTGCCTTCAGCAGTGGAAGATAATTCCCATTCCTCCCTGTATTAGTCAGCCAAAGGAGTGTTGATGCAAAATACCAGAAATCTATTTGCTTTTATACAGGGTATTTATTTGGGGTAGAAACCCACAGTTACCAGGCCATAAAGCATGAGTTTCTCCCATCACCCAAGTCTGTTGGCATGTATTGGAGCAGGATGGCTGCCGACATCTGTGATGGTTCATGCTTCCAGGGTTCCTCTCTTCCTGGGGCTTGCTTCTCTCTGGGCTCAACTCCTCTGCTATCTCCACAAGGCCAGCTGCAGGCTATCAGGCAAATGGCTTGTTTTTCTTTCCAGGGCCTTTTTCTCTTTCCTTACAGCCATGCCCCTCTGTGGGCTTACTGCCTGGGGCTCCAGCTCAAAAACTCCAACATCAAAACTCAACTCTGTCCTTTGACATGGCTTTTATCTGTGAGTCCCCACCCACCAAGGTGTGGGGACTCAACACCCTACTGATATGGCCCAATCAAAGCCAAAATCATTATTTAATCAAGTAAACCTCTGAATCCAATATAATCTTATATGCTCAGAGGAAAAGACCAGTTCACAAACATAATCAAATATCTATTTTTGGAATTCATTCATAATGCCAAACTACTACACTCTACCCTCTGAATTCCAAAAAGACATTACAGCATTCAAAAAATCTTACTTAAGTAACAATACTAAGTACCAAATCATACTATAATCAGTTTAAAGAAATACAGTTTGTCTTGGGGCAAAGTCCTGCCTGACTGTAGACCTCTGAAATTACAAAACAATTTATCTGCTTCCAATACAAAATAGGAGAGAAAGGATAAAAATTTCATTACAATAAGGAGAAATTGGGAGGGAAATATGAGTCACGTATCCTCTACATTTCATTAAACCTGCAGTATATACCTAATAGATGTCAGAGTCTGAGAGTCATTCTTAAGATGACTTAAGATGATGGTTTCTTCTCCTTGGGGCCTCAGGCAGACCCACCCTTTCCACAGGCTTGCCCAATGACCATTTTCTTGGTTCCAACCTCATTAAGCATTTGGGTGGTGACCCAGTTCCTGACCACCCTCCAAGAGTGTTGGGGTGATTGCCACACTTTACATAATCTTTGGGTTAGAGTCTTAGCCCCACTAAGTACAGTGAAGTGAAGACAACATCCTCCATAACTATTGGCATATAGGCTCAACCCTCTGAGAGCAACGAGTTGACTGCCTGGCCTTTCCTAATTCATTGGGGACATGTCCACCTCTCTCAGATCTATGGGGTGCTGACCTTAAGTGCCTTAATCCTTGAGGAATGTGCTCCACTCTTTCTGTACTCTGGGACAGCAGAACTCTCCCCAAACATCAGGCAGGAACCTAAACCCTTTTCAACTGCTGGGGCAAACTCACCCTCTCTGTATGTATAGGTGGGATTCCTCTCTTGGCCCAAGATGATGTCTTAATTCCATTTCTCACCTTCCCTGGTTTTCTTCTTAAATGGTTTCTCCTTCAAGTTCTCCTTTCCATGTTGCTTTTAGTCCAAGCTGACAGTGGTTTTGTTGATACAGCTCTCTCAAAAAGCTTGTTGGTTTAGCATGCAAGAAGCAGGAGTCCAAGCCACCAGACAGTAAGACTTTCCGCAAGTCATTCCGAGTTAAATGCATCTTCAATCCTGATTTACAAATTCCAAGTTTAGTTAAGCCCTCAAATGGGGCACAATTGTCTGGGAGCTAGATTTCCAGAAGCTTGGAAGTTCCAGAATCAGTTTCAGTTTTCTTTGTGCCCTACAGTTCAGTTCTCAGCTTATTTTGCTCATCTGGCATCTTGCTAAGCTGTAAGAAGAAGCCAAGCTGCATTCTCTGCATTTACTTTGGAAAGCTCTTCAGGTAAATGCCCAGGCTCATCATTTTCAAATTCTGTCTTCCATAAAACACCAGGAGTTTATATTGCTAAGTTCTCTGCAACCTTAAAACACAGATCACTATTCCTCCAATTTCCAATAATTGTTTTATCATTTACTTCTAAGGCATCATAAGAAGACTCTTTAGCATCCATATCCATATCCATATCCATATCCATATCCATATCCATATCCATATCCATATCCATATCCATATCCATATCCAAACAGTCTCTTCAAATCTGTTTAGGCCTTTTCTATCAAGCATCTCACAATTCCTCAAAAAAAATCCCTTACCCATTTATAAAACCATTCTAGCATTTTGGTAATTGCAAAAGCACTACCCGACTCCTGGTACCAAATTCTGTATTAGGGTGCTGATGCAAAATACCTAAAGAGTATTTATTTGGGGTAGAAGCCCACAGTTACCAGGCCATAAAGCACAAGTTTCTTCCATCACCCAAGTCTATTGGCATGTGTTGGAGCAGGATGGCTGCCAACATCTGTGAGGGTACAATCTTCCTGGGTTCCTTTCTTCCCAGGGCTTGCTTCTCTCTGGGTTCAGCTCCTCTGCTATATTCACAAGGCCAACTGCAGACTATCAGGCAATGGCTTGTTTCTCTTCCAAGGGATTCTTCTCATTCCTTACGACCAAGCTTCTCTGTGTGCTTACTTTCCAGGGCTCCATCTCAAAAACTCCAACATCAAAACTCAACTCTGTCCTTTGCCATGTATTTTATCTGTGAATCCCCACCCACCAAGGGGTGCAGGCTCAACACCCTATGGATGTGTCCCAATTAAAGCCTTAATCATTATTTATTCAAGTAAACCTCTGAATCCAATAACATCTAATATGCCCAGAGGAAAACACCAGTTCACAAACATAATCCAATATCTATTTTTGGAATTCATAAATAATGCCTAACTGCTACACTCCTCTTTAAAATTTTACCAAGTAGATATTTGTGAAATGGTATCTCATTATTGCTTTAATTTGCATTTCACTGATTAGGTTAGGTTTAGCCCCTTTGCATAAAGCTATTAGCAGTTCAGTATTCCTGTTCTGTCAATTGCCAGTGTCATAGCATATATTTCTTTTGGTTGTTTTCATTTTCTTATTGATTTGAGGGTGATCTTTATGTATTCTGCATACAAATAAGTTTTATGCATTTCAAATATGAGCTCCAAATATAATTGAGGTCATAGCTTGCATTTTAATTTTGGTGTCTTTTGAGGACAAAGTTTTACTTTAGGAAATTTACTTGCGTCATTATGATATACTTTTTGTTTTTTTGTCTGAGATTTATTTCCTTACACTGAAGTTATAAAGATAGTATTAGTGAAGGTTCTCTAGAAAGACAGAATCAATATGATATGTGTGTGTGTGTGTATATATATATATATAATATATATATGTAAAATATATATATTAAAGTATATGTATAATGTATATATAAAATATATATATAAAATACACATATATAAAATATATATATAATTACTAAAGAAATTAGCTTCTGTGACCACAAGTCCAAGGTCCGTAGGGCAGGCCACAAGCTGGAAATTCCAATGAAGGTGAAGTTGTATCCTGCAGGAGAAACAAGCTTACTGATGAAGAGGCAGATATACTTTTTGACTGCTGAAATCCTCAGTTTTGCCTTAATAATCAGAAAACTGATTGGATGAGGAAACACCTCTCTTTGCTTTGGGCAGTCTCCTTTGTAGTTTGTGGATGCAATCAACCATAGATGCAATCAAATGATATAGATGGTAATCCGTCTGAAATAACATCACTATAACAATCAGGTCAGTTCTTGCTTGACAAAACAATTGTACACCATAAACGAGCCAAGGTGACACATGTAATTAACCATCACAAATAGGTTTTATGCAAATTCACTGTTCTATTTGTACTAGTACTCAAGAATAAAGGAGGAGAGAGAAATAGAGGTAGAGAGAGAGAGAGGAAGAGATAGATATAGGTATATAGAAATACATATAAAGCTATCTATAAATTCAAAATATATAAATTTATATATAAATATATATAAGTTTAAAAATATTTATTTGCATATATATCTTTTATTAGAGAAGTTGTGGGTTTACAGAAAAATCATGCATAAAATACAGTGTTTCCATTTTAACACCTTGCATTTCCATTGTATATTTGTTATAATTGATAAAATAGCATGATTATAATTGTACTATTAACTATAGTCCATACTTTACCTTATGGTTCACTTAACATAAACTGTGACAAAACTTCGTTGTGACATAAATTTAATTAATCTCTATACATTTATTTAATTTTATTTACTGATTGCTTAGTTGAGCCATTCTTTAAATTGTTTATTCAGTTTTTCTGAGTTTGGATTGCACTGGAGGCCAAAATGGAAATAGGTAGACTAGTTATTAAGCATTGTTCCATAAAATTAGTTATGGTGGTTTAAACTATGTTGGTAATGAGGGGATTGGACCAATGGGCAGGTCCAGGGTATATTGAAGAACTTGAGCTATCAAGTTGAATTTATCAAGTGCTCAAATTATGGTTTTGCAAGTAGATAGTATGATTCCTAAGTTCTTGGTTTGCTTGCTCTTATTCCTTTTAGTGTTTTGGTCATATCTGTGAAGTGGGTCAGAATGGGTTAAATTAACAGCATTATTTAGGATGCTCTGGTAATGGCTATAGTAGAGAACACTGTAGAGTCTTCAACTCCCTCCCAGTACCAAGATATATGAAGTTGAATTACTAAATGAGACTGAGATGAAGGAGCTAGCAAAGCAAGAGCAGAGACTTACTAGGGCATCCAAAGAAATGCTTGTTTGTTCTACTTACAAGAAGGAATAGAAATGTGCAAGCAGCTGCAATAAAAATGTGTTGTCCTTTTCTATGAACATATATTTCCCAGCCTCCTTAATATTTAGGTCCATGATTAAATGATATTTAACAATTGTTGAGAAATTTTGAAGCTTCATTCTTATCTGATTAAAAGATGAACTGGCCGTTTTTTCATAGAACACTCAATTTGGGAAACTATTTCCCTGTAGATGTTGTTTTTCCACAAAAGAGTCCTCCAGTATCCAATGAATGGTGGTTATTGGGCAATTAGTATTCTGGGTATAGTATGAGGTAGAGGAACTAAAGACCTCTAACTTCATTAAATAGACTTTTAGTTAATATTCCTATGTCTAGCACTTGTTAAATCTTTGCCTTCACCTGTGACAAGTATTATCAGTCTTGAATTGCTCTCATTCAAATTCTCCATTCCTTTATTCCACAAATACTTATTGGGACCTATGACGTGTCAAGTTTAAATAAAAACATAAATCCCTTCCTTTGTGGAGTTTTCATTCCAGCAGATAGAAGCATTTAATATGCAACAAACATCATAATTTATGCTATAGTATTTTTCAGGATGGTATGATAATAAATTTATTAAAAAACCATTACATAGTAGGAATGTATTATCAGTGTTATGAAAAGTGTGCAGAATAGCAGTAATTAGGAGAATAGGATTTTGGGAAGAGGGTGTAATTTTAAATGGGATTTCCAGGGAGGCCCTCATTAAAGGATTGTGGAAGTTTGAGATAGTTTTATGCATCTCAAAAAGAGAAAGATTATCTTTGTAAACTAACCTATTTCTCTAGGTGTGATACACTTTGATTGCATTAAATTCAGCTGAGGAACCTTTGATAAGGTTATTTTATAAGACTGTTTTAGGACAGGGGTTCTTAACCTTTTTTGTTCCACTGTCTCCTTTGCCAGTCAGTGAAAGCCATAGACCCTTTACTAAGTCCACACTATACTGTGTATTATTTAGTAAATATATCACACCTGCACCAACCCATCCCTACAAGAATAATGTCTTTTTTAATTTAAATTCAACCTTATTGACCCCTTGTAAAGAACCCCTGCTTTAAGGCTTTTGATTAGACTACATCAGTTGGTGTGACTCAGGTTGAGTCCCCACCCCCTGCTGGGTCTGATATAGATAGACCCTCAGACACAGGAAGAGAGAGCTCTCATTTTTTATCCTGCTGTGTGACAGAAAGGAAAAGGCTAAAACAGCTGAGGCCCTCAAGTGAGATGAGACAGTTGCCTAATAGCTTATAGATGAATTTGAGAAAAGAGCAGAGTAGCTCCACCTGAGAGAGGAAGCCCAGAGGGGAAGGAGAGACCATGCAGAGATCACCCTCCATCTTGCGTCAACAGATGGCAGCTGACTTTGGTGAGAAAGCACCTCTTATGGTGCCTTGAGTTGGACTTTTCATGCTTAGAACTGTAAAGTTTTATCCCAGAAAAATCTCCACTATAAAAGTGAACAGATTTCTATTACTTTGTATCTATATCCCTTTGCCGAACAAGACAGGGATGACAGAGAAATCACTTGAAGGAGGTGAAGGAATTAGTCCTGCATATATGAGAAAAAGTATTTCAATTATATAGGACTGAGGAGGGAAACATTCCTAGCATGTACATGGAAAAGGAAAAAAAAAAAAAAACATTGTAGAGGTACCCCTATATGCATACCTATATAAAATTTTGGCATCTCATATTCAACAAACAAATCAATAAAGCAATGCCAAAAGCAGGAAAAAAAAAAAAAAAAAAAGAAATTGAGAGCTTAGAGTGAGATGGAGTACAGAGGGGATGTGGAGTCAGGTTGGATAGAATCCTTCTGGCCATTTTTTTTCTTAGACAAGTTGTGGGATTATAAACAATAATGCATAAAATACAGGATTTCCATATACCACCCCACTATCAACACCCTGCATTGATGTGGTACATTTGTCACAGTTGATGAATGCACATTTTAAAAATTGTACAATTAGCTATAGTCCATGATTTAACTTATGGTTCACTGTGTAGTATAGACCCATGGATTTTTTAATAAAAATATTCTATTACCATGTATACAACCGAACATTTCCCCTTTTCATCACATTCAGATATATACTTAAGAGCTCTTAATTACATTCACGGTGTTGTGCTACCACCACTACCATCCATTACGAAAATAGTTTGTAATGTTCCAAATAGGAACTGTGTGCAGTTTAAGTCTTCACATTTAAGACTTTAACAACCCCAAAATACCTACTGGCTATCTTAAGGATTTTAGATTTTATTCTGAATGATATGGAAAGCCAATGGAGTGTTTGAAGTTATTGTATGACTTATTTTAAAAATATGTCTTTGGCTGCTGTATTGTGAATAAAATATATGAACTGATGTTGGAAGCAGGGGAACAGACTGAATCTCATGCAGGAGTCCAGTAGAGATGATGGTGGTCAGGAAAAGTATGAGGCCTTGGAGATGGTAAGAGACTTAGACTTGCTTCATATAATACCACAATGTCATTTGAAAATTTATATCACTTTTCAGTCAAGTCCTTTTTGATACAATGACATTTTTCTACCCTGAAACATGTTAAATATATATAAGTAAAACTTGACATTAGAGTTTTAGGGAAAGATATATGCATTACTTGCATGGCATAATAGCATCTTCTCAGAAAATATGACATATGATGTAAAACACATAGAAATTGCTCTCCATGTTTAAATGAACCCAAAATATTTTATGCACAAGTGAGAGGATAAAGCAGCCTCTATATGACTCTTCAGTGTGTGGTGTTCCTGAGAGATTTCTACATAGTTTGAAGAGTTATCTTGAAAACCCAAGGAGGTTGAAAACTTGGTGAAGGAAATAGGGCAAAAAAGGAAAAAGGGATAAATACAATAAAAATTCATAAGTGTATAATTAAGAAGTATTAAATTCATAACACTATGTTACCATCACTATCAACCATTACCAAAATTTCTCATCACGTCAAACACAAACTCCATACCCATTGAGCAATACCTCCCCACCCCCCCACCACAGGCCCTGATAACCTGTAATCAACTTTCTGCCTGTAAATATTAGTTTATTCTAGATAGTCATGTAAGTGGAATCATAGAATATTTGTTCTTTGTAGCTGTTTATTTCATTCAGCATAATAATTTCATTCATCTGCATTGTGGCATGTATCAGAGTTTTATTCCTTTTTTTGACTGAATATTATTCCATTGAATATATATACAAATAAATATACTAGACACTTCTTATATAAAGTTAAAAAACAGGAAAAACTTACAATATTGTACAAGTGCTTTAATACTGATATGAACATTCATTTATAAAAATCTCTTAGGGTCTCTGTTTTCCTTTTTTT
>JAKSZT010008135.1:0-12469 GCA_026826555.1 Tolypeutes matacus | reverse complement strand
GAAAAATTTGATTTTTACCCACAATAAAAAGAAAAAAAAAAAAAAAAAAAAAAAAAAAAAGAAAGATACTGGAAATAGGTTTATTTGAAGTATTATGAGTTCCATGGAAAATGTTGCCAAATTAAAAAGGATTTCCTCACCTTCTGTAAATCATATTTGTATGGGTAAAATTTTCTAATATAAACATTTAAGAGATTATATAAAGTTCTTCAAAATTTGTCAATGTCTTCACTGTCAATGAGATGTCCTCGTACTGATCTATCTGACTTAGACAACAGTATAGTTTTACTGGTCATAATTTCAGTTATTCTTTTAAAAAATTTATATATCACAGAAACAATCAAATTTCCTTCTTAGTTACATTATGTTTGTAATGAATTTTCATGAGAACTTTCAATTTTGTGAGACAGTAATAAGTTAACTTGGCCATTTTCAGTCTTTTGTCATCTACACTCATTTTAATTTTAATGCTTCACAGAAAACACATGCAATCATCTACAGGCCAGTGTACAGCATGTTTAACTAAAGGGATTGTCTCAGAGATGCATGGAAAGGAAAATGCCAGTTAAGCTGGGGCACAGGGTTCTAATGACATTGCTGAGAAAACTATGAGACCATAAAATTGCACTGAGTCAAGATTTTAGAATTATAGTGAAGAAGCCCATGGGTGCATGAGAGGATTGAGTAGAATAAGGAAACAAGGACATATTTTGCCTAAGACTGAATCATCTGATAAAGACTGAGTCAAATGCCAAAGAAAATAATAGGATACTGAAAGTTGCATGAGAAAAACAATATGTCACATACAAGGGAGTCCCAATAACATTAAGTGGTAATTTCTCATCAGAAACCTTGAAAATAAGAAGGCAGTAAGAAGAAATTTTAGGAAGCATGAGAAAAAAAATTGCCAACCATGAATTTTATATCCAGAGAGGCTCCCTTTCCAAATTAAGGGAGAGATTATGACTTCTGCATCTAAACCATTCCTGACAGCGTTCATCACATCTTGATCTGCCCTATAAGCAAGATTAAAGGGAGATCTTCAGACTGAAAGGACAGGAGACAGAAGAGATGACCAAAGCATCATGTAAAAATAAAGATTTCCTGTAATGGTAATTACATAAGTAATTATAAATACCAGTACTATTTTATTGTATTTTTGGTATGAAACTCCATGTACAAAATATTCCATGAAAATGCATTAAAATAATAATAATTGTATGGCTTAAAGTCAAAAGAAATAAAAACATAATTTGTGACAAAAACTTCATAAAGAGGGTAGGATGGAGGAGTACCAAAAAAAGTTTGTGGATATTATTGAATTTAAGTTGGTATCAAATCTAAAGAGATCGTTATATGTTTAGGGTGTTAAATTAAACACCAAGTTAGCCACAAAAAAAAAATAGAAAAATATGAAAAAGGAAATGAGATGTAATTCTAACCAGTTCACTACAAAATATCAATGAAATACATAAGGTGGCATTAATGAAAGAAGTCAGGTGCAAAAATAAAGACTTAAATAACAAAATAGCAAAGAAAGAAGCCCTACATTATTAGCAATTTTCTAAAGGAGTAAATGGCTTAAATGTCCATTGAAAGAAAGCTAGAGAATAATCTAGGGAGTTAGTAACATATTGTACCCAGAGGTGGATGAGGAACGTGGTTAATATCACAAATAGGAGAGAGTTTGTCTATGAACTAGAACAAATGTACATCACTATTACAAGGTGGTAAGAATTTAATGATGCATGGGAAAATATAATTAATGTAACTTATGCACCATAATTAACAGAAATATTGTAATATTCTTGTGTCAATTTCAAAGAAGGTACTGTATCAATGCTAAAGGTCAATAATACAGGATATAGGTTTTTTTCTTCTGAGCTAAGGAAAATGTTCAAAGGTTTACTGAAATGATGACTGCAGGAGTCTATGATGAAAGTGAGAACCACTGAATGTACATTTTGTATAGAACGTACAAGGCATGGGACTGTATAACACAGAGAACCATGTGGAAGAAGATGGACTGTTGTTTACAGTACAAATATTGGGTGTTCTCTCATGAACTCTAACAAATGTACAATACTAATAGAAATTGCTAATAATAGAGGGTGTGTGGAAAAATATATGAAGTATAAGCTATGGACCATAGTAAGTGGTAATAAACCATGTTCTTTCATAATCTGTAATAAATGTTCCACAACAATGTAAGGCTCTGGTGCAGGGTGATGGGAATTCAGCACAAAATGTATGATTATTTTGTAAGCTCACAACTTCTGTAATAAAACATAAAAAACAAAAATAAAATTTAAGAAACAAGTAAATTGCTCAGAGAGGAGAAGCAAGATGTCAGAGTGCAGAGTTCCAAGTCAGCTCATCTTACAGTGCAGTTAGTAATCAGCCAGTGCTATCTAAATCATTTGGGGGGGCCAAGGAGACAAGAAAAGCATCCTTCACATATATGCATATATATTTATATATCATTTTACAAATATTGGTATGTATTGTGAAAATTTTTATTTTTACCCACAATAAAAAATAAATAAATAAATAAATAAATAAATAAATAAATAAATAAATACCAGGTACAACCATATGACAAGTCAAAAATGAACAATAAAATTCATATGTGTAGTTCTTCAAAAAAAAAAAAAAAGCCTTGGAATAATGAAAGGAGGAGAGTGCCCATATGCAGTGTAGATTTGTGAGTAGAGCACTCTATACAGTGGAGGTTGGTGCTCATGCCTAGCTGATTGGCTAAGATGCCTTGGTTGGAGCTGGAAGCTTCAATTCCAAAAAATGGGGGAGGAAGAGACAGTACCAACTTCAGCTACTAATTAGTAAATTCAGCTGGCTAAAGCCCAATCCCAAGTACAGCTAAAGTTTGAACCCAGTCATGTTGGAAAGAGCTGGGTATCCTCTGTTTTAACTCTGCCCCTGACAAGAAAGGAATCAGGGCTGACTGAAACTCACAGTCAAGGCAGAGAACAGCTATTTTTCACCCAGGTCAGATTGCTGTCATTGCCTGCGCTCCAGCCCCACCTACAGCAGGGAGGAAGCTGGGGATATCTGCAACAACCAGTCTGGGCAACTGTAGTCACCTTTGGCCTGCATGGACTAGATTTATGGGCACCCTTGTGGCTACATCCATGTCCCAATTAGGAAAGAGATGGGGGTGGTCTTTCCTCACCTCTCCAGGCAACTATAGACACTTTTGGCCTGCACAAAGTTGTTGAGCACACAAGGCAACACAAGGTAAAAGGGCAGGAGATAGTGTTCCCTCAGCCTCTCCAGGCAGTGCAGCTGCTTTCTGCACACACAGGCTGGACTATTGGACACACCTGTGGCTCCATCCCTGCCCCTGAAAAGGCAGGAGGAGGGACAGTGCTCCTTCAGCCTCTCTGGGCAGCTGTAGTTGCCATATGTTGCCGGTCAGGTGCCAGTCAGGACCTGGGTCCGTGAAAATGGTGCTGTGGATGAGAAAGAAAGAATAAGACAAGAAGAGAAACTGGGATCAGGGGACTCTCCGTCTGATATGGATAGAAGAGCATGAACTAGACTGTTGGGCACCCTGTGGCACGATCCCTGCCCCTGGCAAAGGATGAAGTGGTCTTGTGCTTCTTTTTCCCATCTGGACAATTGCAGTCAGTTTTGTCCCCCACAACTTAGTTTACTGCCCACACCTGAAGCTTCATTACCAAACCAGGCAGGAGAGGAAGAGGTGTGGAGCTTTGCCAGTCTCTCCAGGCAATTACAGATGGTCTTGATCTGCACAACATGGATTACTGCACATACCTGCAGCTCCATTCCCTCTCCTGGCAGCAGAGAATGGGAGGAGAAGTTTCATCCCATCCTAGAGCAATGAGGGAAGCTGCAGTCTCCTTGGCTTACAGTATCAACTACATCTCAGTTTATACTCCACCCCTAGAAAAGGAGAAAGGGCAAGACACAGATTAGAAAGAGATAAAAAAAGTTCTGATTGGCTAAATATGAGCCATTATAAATTTTGAAAATAATTTAAACCAAATATCAAAGAGGGGATGTAGCACAAAGCCAATAAAAGAGAAAATACTAGACTAACGAGAGAAAGTGATCCCAGAATAAATACATAAAGTAGATCAGATGACAAGACATCAACAAAAATTACAAACCATACTAAGAAACAGGAAGATATGTCCCAGTCAAAGCAACAATCCAAACATCCAGATGACAAAAATAAGTTTAGACGACTAATCACAGATGTTCAAACAACCTCCTTAATAAATTCAATGAGATGGCCAAAGGGATTAAGTATATTAAGAAGACACAGGGTGAGTACAAGAAATATTTGAAAGCATACATAGAAAAAATAGCAGACATTATAGGAATGAAAGGGAACATGAATGAAACTAAAAATTTACTGGAGGGGGAACAGATGTGGCTTAGTTGTTGAGTGTCTGCTTCCCATGTATGAGGTTCCTGGGTTTGATCCCCATGCTTCCTCCTAAAAATAAGTACACTGGGAACATATAACAGCAGATTTGAAGAGGCAGGAAAAAAGGATCAGCAAGCTTAAAGACACGGCCTCTGAAAATGAACATACAAAAGAAGAGATAAAGAAAAGAATGGGAAAAATTTGAATAGAGTTTCAGGGAACTGAATGAAGGCAATAGATTTGCAAACATGCATTTCATGGGTGTACCAGAAGGAGAAAGAAGGGAAAATGTCCAGAAGAAATATTTGAGGAAATAATGGTAGAAAATTGCCCAAATCTATTGAAAGACATAGATATGTGTCCAAGAAGTACAACAAACCCAATTTGAATAATTCCACATAGACCTGTTTTGACACACATACCAATTATAATATCAAATGCCAAAGATAAAGAAAAGAAAGACAAAAGTGATTCCTCATATAAAACAAGTGACCAATAAGTTTAAGCACAGATTTCTCATCAGAAACCACGGAAACAAGAAGGCACTGGTATAATATATTTAAGAAACTGAAAGAGAAAACTCCTAGGCATGAATCTTATATCTAGCAAGTTTGTATTTCAAACATGAGGGCAACTTTAAAATATTCACAGATAAGCAAAAACTGGGAAAGATTTTAAACAAGAAGCAGGTCTTCCAGGAAATACTAAAGGTAGTGCTACAGCCTGAAGAGAAAATACAAGAGAGCTAGGCTTGGAAAACAGTCTAGAAATAAAAACTGTATCAGTAAAAGTAACTAAAAGTGGAAAAAGTGTGGCAGAAACTGTATGTGACACATAAAACCCAAAGAGATAAAAATGGATGAACTAAACACTACCTCTACAGTAATAACATTGAGTGTACATGGAGTAAAGTCCCCAATAAAATGACACAGTCTGGTGGAACAGATAAGAAAATATAAGCTATTTTATATGCTGTCTACAATGGACTCACCTTAGATCCAAGGATATAAGTAGATTGAAACTGAAAGGCTAGAAAAAGATATCCCATGCATGCAGTAATAAAAAAAAAAAAAAATCTGGAGTAGTTATATTTATATCAGATGAAATATATAGTAAAAGAAAAAGTGTTCTTAGAAACAGGGAAAGACAGGGTATATTAATAAAAGGGGAAATTCACCAGGAATAAATAACAATAATAAATTTATATGCTTCTAACCAACTTGCCTTAAAATACATGAGGTAAATGCTGGCAAAACTAAAGGTTGAAAGAGGTGTCTCTACAATAATAATTTGAAAAGTCAATACACCACTGTAAGCATTGGATAGAACATTTTTGCAGAGGACAAATAAAGCAAGGGTTCTTAATAAAGAGTCCATTAGCTTGAATTTAAATTTTAAAAAGTCTTTATTCTTATAGGGACTTATTGGTGTGGGTGTGATATATTTATTAAATAATACACAGTATAGTATGGACTTAGTAAAGGGTCTGACGTTTTCACTTGACTGGAAAAGGCGTCCATGGAATACAACAGGTTAAGAATCCCTGCAATAAAGAAACAGCTTGAATATGATAAATGAACTAAACCTAATAGAAGTGTACAGAACAATGTACCCCATAATAGCAGGATATACATTCTTCTCAAGTATGCACGGATCCTACTCCAAGATAGACCATGTACTGGGTAAGAAAACAGACCTCAATAAATTTTAAAAGATTGAAATTATACAAAGCACTTTCTCTGATCATAATGGAATGAACTTTGAAATTAACAAAAGGCAGAAAAAGGGAAAATTCACAAATATTTGGGGGATTAAAAGACATACTCTTAAATAATCAGTGGGTCAAAGAAGAAATTGCAAGAGAAATCACTAAATATTTTGAGGAACGAAAATGAGAACACAACATATCAACATCTATGGAATGCAGCGAAGGCAGTGTTGAGTGAGAAATTTATAGGCATCAATTTTTACATATTAAAAAAATACCTATAATCAATGACCTAACTAGAAAGCTGGACTAACTAGAAAAAAGAGAAATCAATCCTTAAGCAATCAGAAGGGATGAATTAAAAAAAAAAGATCAGAGCAGAAATAAATGAAATTGAGGAAAACAGCAACACAATGAATGAACAAACCCCAAAACTGGTTCTTTGAGAAGATGAACAAAACTAAAAAACTATTTCTTAGACAGAAAAAGAAAAAAATAAAATAAAAGACACAAATAAATAAAATCAGAAATGAATTAAAGGACATTACTACTGACACCAGAGAAATAAAATAGATCATGAGATGATACTATGAAAAATTGTATGCCAACAAACTAGACAACATAGATGAAATGGACAAATTCCTAGGAACATATCACCAACTACACTGATGCTAGAAGAAACAGAAGACTTCAACAACCCAATCACAAATAAAGAGGTTAAAACAGTTATTTATTAGAAAATGGCCTCAAAGTTGGTAGGCAGAGCTCAGCTCTCTCACAAAAAAGAATGAAGAAAAGGCAAAAACCTATCTAAGTGAACTGCTTTGGAGATATATAGAATGAGAAAGTGCTATGCATCATCCAGGATAGAACTAGACAGATAAAGGAGCCAAAGGAAAACCATGTTACTCACTCCTGTGGCTAGATACAGCACATATTCCCAAGCCTCAAGCAAATAGCCTCTATAACATTCCTGATTCATTACAATCAGCTGAGTGGGATTAAGCATTCCCTTGGAGGAAGTGGGGTCTGGTGGTGGGTGAGTGGTTTCATTTCACTGAGTTGGGACCACTGACCCCTCTTTGAATCTAGAGGGGATTGAAGCAGCTGCAGAGAGAGGGGAGGGAGGATCTGAACAGGCAGGATATAACACACAACTAACATGGGAGAGAGAGGAACTAAGGTAGAGAGGGGCAGAGACAGGCATGTAAACATCCTGGCTTGACAAACAGTTAGAAGCCTAACTTGCCTGAGGGAATGGAAGCAGGAAGACTCAGATACACTTTTCAGAAACCTGCTTAAGCTGTGGAGCTGGTGAAGCTCAGTGGAGGAATGCAGGAATCCACCATGCAATGTCTTGTGGGGATTTGTCCAGCAGAGCCTGCGATGGCACAAAGAATTACTCTGAACACTGAGGTTGAGAGAGGTAAGGGGGAGAACAGCTAAAGGAACTATTCTCCTTTGCTGATTCCTGTCACAGTTTTCATTCTTTTTACAAAGCACAAGGTAACTGTATACATGCAGGGGCTCAGAAACTTCTGGGCTGCACAGGAGAAAGCCTTAACTAAGTAACAGAGCAGAGTAAGAATATTCCTACTGTTTTTAGCAGGAACTGATAGCAGCATTTTCCCCCTACACAGCAGTTTTCTGCTTGTGCAGTAAAGCATGCTCTAAATGGTTTTAAAGATACTTGCATCATGATTGGAGCTGGGCATGGGAAACAAAGTAGCCACGGGGGCAGGAGACCTCCATCAGAAGGGGTGGGAATCTGTGCCCTACCTTTATTGGCCCCCAAGTTCTCTCCTGATGGCCCCACTGTGACTGTGCCTGTCTTAAATTGTTTCTTTCCTGAGGAATCTTACCCATCTCTGGCTAACCAGCCATCCTCCAGGGCCAAGCAGGTTGATGTGAGATGTGCAAGTGAGAGAAGGCCAATGTCCCCTGAGAGGGTTAGTTTTGTCTCTTCAACAGCAGATGCCCTCATGGCCTCCATGCACAGCACCTGCCTTGGGATTCCCTCACCTGCTGGTGGAGCCCCGTCTCTTTTCACAAATCCTGGGGAGCCCAGGGTTCTCCAGGGTGAGCACAGCACATGGCATTGTGCAAGAGACAGACTGTTCAGCACCAGCTCCCACATCTTACTGCACAGTCTTAAACTATATGAAAGATGTTTTAATCAAAGAGATCCAACAGAAGAATCCCTGCCTTGCATATACAAGGACTATGGTTTGATTCCTGTCTCATTTAGAGAAGTGATCCAGAGAGTGATCCACTGGGTTATCAGGCACCTACCTGGCAATTTATGACAGGGAACATACAGAAAGATTTTTTTTTTTTTTTTTAGGTTTTCTTTGAAGTTATTTTTTATTTTTTATTGGTTCATTTTTTTCTTTTTTCTTTTATTCATTACAATACAGTACATCCACTGTGTAGGGCAATGTGAAGGGTGATTGAAAAGTACAGGCAGCCTGAGAAGCTCCTTACAGGCTTAAGATGGAAGGCTGTTTATTCTGGGTTGTTTGTTGTTACTGTTGTTTTGTTTCTTGTTTGATGTCTTTCTCTTTCCTTTGTTCCCTTTCTTTTTGTTTTACTTACTTTTTCTACCTACTTTATTTCTTTTTCTTCCTTCATTTTTCTATCTTCTGTTTTCTGTTGTTTTTCTTTCATCCCACCTCTCTTTGTTTGGCCTACATTTTTTATTTCTATTTTTTCCTTCTTTTCCTCTCTTCTCATCAATCTGGCCTTTTAATTCATCCTCTTTTTTCATCTATTTTTCTTTCTTCTTTCATTTTTTCTATTCTATCATTTTGATTCTTATTCCTTTGTGCTTTTTTTTTTTACTTTTCACTCATACTACTTATTTTCCTAGCTCTGGTACGCTCCTCTTCTACCTAATTTTTTATTATTACTATTATTCTTTTTCTCTCTTTATCTCTTTCCTTTACTCTGGTCTTAATATTTTTTCAAGGGAACACAGAAAACTGCAAGAATACAGAATAAGAGGAACCAAGTATCAAAAATTAACTTTATCAGACACAAAGAAAAAAATAAGCCCTGGAGTAGAAAGAGAAGCAAACCAACCAAATAAGACCATCAAGATAAACAGATGCCTAGACAGCAACAAAATTTACAAGGAATAATAAGAAACAGGAAGACATGGCCCTAATAAACAAATTATAAAACAGCAGGAAATGCAGAATGTGGAACAACTAATCAGGAATGTCCAAATAAATGTCATGAATCAGTATGATGAAGTGAAGGAAGAGATAAAGGATATTAAGAAAATATTGGGGAAACATACCAAAGAAATTGTAAATACACGCAAAAAGATTACAGATATGATGGTGATGAATGGCCCAATGCATGAAATAAAAAATACCCTGGAAGCACATAACAGCAGATTTGAACAGGCAGAGGAAAGAATTACTGATGTAAGAGACAGTACCTCTGAAATCAAAGAGATAGAACAGATAGATTTAAAAGAAAGAAAAAATCCAGCAGGGAATTAGAGATTTAAATGACAATGTGAAACATGCAAATATATACATTATAGGCATCCCAGAAGGACATAAGAAGGGAAAGGTGGTAGAAGGCATGATGGAGGAAATAATGGCTGAAAATATCCCAACTCTTTTGAGGGACATGGACATACATGTCAATGGAGCACAGTCCACCCCAAGCAGTATACATTTTAACAAGCCAATAGCAGGACATGTACTTATCAAATTGTCCAATGTTTAAGACAAAAAAAGAATACTGAAAGCAGCAAGAGAAAAGAAATCCATCACATACAAGGGAAGCTCAATAAGATAAAATGCTGATTTCTCATCTGAAACCATGAAGGAAAAAGGAAGTGGTATGACATAGTTAAGGTGCTGAAAGAAAAAGAATCCAGCCAAGAATTCCCCATCCATCAAAGCTGGCATTCAAAAATGATGGAAAGTTCAAAATATTCACAGGGGGAATAAATAAAAGGGGGAAAATGTAAAGACAAATTAGTCCATATGACTAAGAGACTTCAAAGTGAGTCAGGAGGTCATCCCAGAGGAAAAGCTTATGCACATCTCAGTAGGACCTCATAGGCTTCCAATGTGGCTATCACCCCAAATAGAGAGGCTCCCAAGGGCTCTGGAGGCACCCAGGTCCTATATCAGGGAATATAGCTCCAGTGTTTGATGCCTTAACAGTGGCCCTACTTTGGAATCTGTGTTCCTGTGAGTGACAGAGTTGGACTCAAATATGTCTTCCCTGCACATGGTCCAGCTGTACCTTCTATTCAAACCTATATGTGGTACTGGAGTTTGTAGGTGTACTTTCAGAGACTGGAGTCTTTGGGCTGTCCATGTGCCAGCTGGGCCCAGAATCTTGGTGGAGTTGCAGCTCCTACTCTACAGCTCAATGGACTCATCCAAGATACCTGGCATAGAGATGAAGATGGACAACGGCCATCCCAGGGAATGGAGAGAGTCTGCAGCTGCAGGCAGGATAATCCCATCCATTGTATCCATGGGATATAAGCACCCTCTCACTTGGAGGTGGAGTGGAAATCACTATTCCAGACTCCTCATGATTGGGGGAAGAACTGTGGACTAGATTCGACTTACTGGTATTCTGCTATAGGCATATTGTGATTCAAGCAATGGAAGAAATTACAACATTAATGTGGAGCCAGTGGCCACTGGATACATTAGGGGCAGGGAGAGGGAAAAGCAGTTGTAATACAGAGGTTTTTTGGGACTTGGGAATTATCCTGAGTGACATTGCAATGACAGATACAGGCCATTTTCTATAATCATATATCATGCAGAACTGTGTGGTCTACAATGTGAACTATGGTCCATGCTTAATGGCAAAGCCCCAGGATATTCATTGCAGGTGATGTGTCACACTAATGAAGGATGTTTATGTGGGAGCTCGTGGGAGGTGTGGGAAGTAGGGCATATGGGAATCCCTATAATTTTTGTGTAACATTTATATAATCTAAATATCTTTAAAAAAATTAAAAAAGCATTATTTAAAAAACCAAAAAAACTGCATGATATTGGCACAAGGATAGATATACTGACCGTGGGAACAGAACTGAGAGTTCTGATAGTGTTTCTCACATACCTCAAATGATATTCAACAAGGTCACCAAGGCCTCTCAACTAGGGGAAAATAACCTCCTCAACAAATGGTGCTTGGAGAACTGGATTTCCTTATGCAATCAGTGGAAAAGGATCACCATCTCCTACCCTATACAAAAATTAACTCAAGATGGATCTAAGAAATAAATATAAGAGCTAAAACCATCAAGCTCCTGAAAGATAATGTACAGAAGCATCAACAAGATCTTTTAGTAGGACATGGTTTCATAAATTTTACACCCAAAGCATGAGCAACAAAAGAAAACATAGATAAATGGGACCTCTTCAAAAAAAAAACAAAAAACTTTTGCACCTCAAAGGAGTTTGTCAAGAAAGTGAAAAGGCAACCTACACAATTGGAGAAAATATGAGGTAATCATCTATCTAATAGAGGCCTAATATCCAACATATATAAAGAAGCCCCACATCTCAAAAATAAAAAGACAAACAGCCCATTTAAAATGGGCAAATGATTTGAATAGACACTTCTTCAAAGAAGAAATATAAATGGCTAAAAAGCACATGAAAAGATGCTAAAGATCACTAGCTATTAGGGAAATGCAAATGAAAACTACAATGAGATATCTTACACCCATTAGACAGGTGGCTATTTTAAAGTATGAATGACTCCTTTTATGTTTGAATATGAAAATGAAGAATAGTTCCCTACCTTACAAACAATCCACCATTTTTAAAATAAAATAAAATATAATAAAATAAAATAAAACAAAATAAAATAAAATAAAAATATTCATTTGAACCATCAAAGGTGAGTTTGTAATGAACCACAATTTAAATCCAGCACCACTTTGGTTTCTGCAAACACCAGGGTTTTGATTGAAGTACTGCTATCCTCCATAACCTAATGTTATAATACTTTTAATTGCTTAGTTTATAAACAAAAGTTCCCAGTTTGTTTTTAAATGAAATGAAGCCTGAAAGAGTAACTGAGAATTAAAAATTAAGAAATAATTATGATTACAAAATAACTATATAGATGCCTTTATATTATACAATAGCAAAAGGTTAATATATGAAATTGCTGAATCAGGCTGAATTTAGCCTCAACTTGTTATTTTTTTTTTTTTGTTTTTTTTATTTATTTATTTTTTATTATGGGTAAAAATCAAAATTCTCACAATACATACAAACATTTGCAAAACGATATATAAATATATATATGCATATATGTGTATTTGCTTACAAAAATGTTGTTTATAT
>JAKSZT010008126.1:0-16416 GCA_026826555.1 Tolypeutes matacus | reverse complement strand
ATCTCAGAGGGAAGGCTTTTAGGATTTCACCATTGAAAATGATGTTAGCTTTGTGTTTTTCATATATACACTTTATCATTTTCAGAAAGTTTCCGTCTATTCTTATCTTTTGTAGTGTTTTTATGAGGAGAGTGCTATATTTTGTCGAATGCTTTTTCTGCATCTATAGAGATGATCATGAGATTTTTTTCTTTCAATCTGTTTATGTGGTGTATTACATTGATTGATTTTCTTATATTGAACCATCCTTGCATAACCGGGATGAAACTCACTTGGTCATGGTGTATAATCCTTTTGATATGTTGTTGAATGCGATTAGCGAGTATTTTGTTGAGGATTTTAGCATCTAGGTTCCTTAGAGAAATTGGTCTGTAATTTTCCTTTCTTGTGGTATCTTTATATGGTTTTGGTATTAGGGTAATATTGGCATCATAGAATGAGTAAGGCAATATTCCTTCTACTTCTATTTTTTGGAAGAGCTTAAGTAGAATTGGTGTTTGCTCTTTCTGGAATGTTTGGTAGAATTCAGCTGTGAAGCCATCTGATCCTGGACACTTCTTAGTTGAGAGGTTTTTGATGACTGAGTCTATCTCTTTACTTGTAATTGGGCTGTTGAGTTCATCTATTTCTTTTTTCATCAATGTCGGCTGTTTGTGGGTTTCTAGAAACATGTCCATTTCCTCTAAATTGTCATTCTCGTTGGCATATAATTTTTCAAAGTATCCTCTTATGATACTCTTTATTTCTGTGGGGTCAATAGTGATATCACCTTACTCATTCCTTATTTTATGTATTTGCATCTGCTCTCTTTTTTTCTTTGTTAGTCTGGATAAGGGTTTGTCAATTTTATTGATATTCTCAAAGAACCAACTTTTGGTTTTGTTTATTGTTTCCAGTGCTTTCTTCTTCTCTATTTCATTTAATTCTGCTCTAATATTTGTTATTTCCTTCTTTCTACTTCCTTTGGGTTTAGTTTATTGTTCTTTTTACAATTCCTCCAATTGTGCTGTTAGGTCTTCAATTTTAGCTCTTTTTTCTTTTTTAATATATGAATTTATGGCTATGAACTTCCCTCTCAGGACTGCTTTCGCTGCATCCCATAGGTTTTGATGTGTTGTGTTGTCGTTTTCATTAGTTTCAAAATAGTTATTGATTTCTTTTGAGTTTCCTCTTTGACCCACTGTTTGTGTAAGAGTGTGTTGTTTAACTTCCATATCCTTGGGCCTAACCTGTTTCTCTGGCCCTTAGTGATTTCCTACTTCATTCCGTTGTGGTCAAATAAATTACTTTGTATAATCTCAATGTTTCTGAATTCATTGAGTGTTGTTCTGTGGCCTAGCATGTGGTCTATTTTGGAGTATGTTCCATGTGCGTTCGAGAAGAATGTAAATCCCGCTGTATTTGGGTGTATTGTTCTATATTTGTCTATTAAGTCCAGTTCTTCTAATGTATTGTTGAGTGCCTTAGTTTCTTTATTGATTCCCTGTCCAGATGTTCTGTCTAATGATGATAGTGGTGTATTGATGTCCCCTGTTATAATTGTAGAGGCATTTATTTCTCCTCTTAGTTTTTCCAGAGTTTGCCGCACGTATTTTGAGGCATCCCGGTTAGGTGCGTAAATGTTGATGATTGTTCTCTCTTCTTGAGAGATTACTCCTTTTACTAATATGTAGT
This sequence comes from Tolypeutes matacus, assembly GCA_026826555.1. Lineage (NCBI taxonomy): Eukaryota > Metazoa > Chordata > Mammalia > Cingulata > Chlamyphoridae > Tolypeutes > Tolypeutes matacus. The sequence continues at coordinate 14,742 of JAKSZT010008126.1, read as the reverse complement.
GTCCATCTTTGCCTCTTACAATAGTTTTGCATTTAAAGTCTATTTTGTCTGATATTAGAATAGCTACTCCTGCCCTTTTTTGCCTATTGTTAGCTTGTAAAATGGTTTTCCAGCCATTCACTTTCAGCCTCCTTGAATCCCTGGGTCGAAGGTGGGTTTCTTGTAGACAGCATATAGATGGATCATATTTTCTTATCCATTCTGCCAATCTGTGTCTTTTGATTGGTGAATTTAATCCATTAACATTCAGTGTTATTACTTCAGCCATTTTTTCTTTGGGTTAATGTATGTCACATGTTGTTTTGTTTCTCTTTTTGTCTTTTCAGTTGTTTTTAAACTCTCCTTCAACTCTCTCTCCCTTTTTTTTTCCTTTCAACTTGTAGAGATTCCTTTAGTATTTCTGGAAGTGCTGGTTTCTTGTTGACATACTCTCTTAATTTCTGTTTATCTGTGAATATTTTGAACTCTCCATCATTTTTGAATGCCAATTTTGCTGGAATATCCCAATCTTTTAATTTTATTTTTAGTGTTTTTTCGATTTTTTATGTATTTTATCTTTTTTTATTTTAACTTATCATTATTATTTCATTTTCCTATTTGTTGTATTCTGCTATTTATGGCTTCATCTTTGAATAAAATTTGGATTACAGAAGAGTTACAACTGGGGTGGTGGAGGAACTTTGGTTTGGGGTGTCAGGGATGGGGGATGTATGGGAGGAAGTTCGCCTGAGCATAATTATAAGTTAGATAAAATGTTCAAATGTCCATGGGGCATTGTAACAGTGGGTGGGAATCACTCAATAAATGAGGGAATACTGAATTCCCATCCTGGAAAACTCTGCCACATTCTCTACAGGATAAGAAACAGTTCCCCAAGTGTAGGGGCAGTGACTGGCGAAGATGGATGATCCACTGATGGGCCCTTGATATGATATCCAGCCTTATAAGTCTTTTTTCTTGAAATTGAAACTTAGACAATTTTATGGGGTGCCTAAGTGTTGTCTCCTGAAAGCCTCCTTGTTGCTCAAATATCTCCTCTCTTTAAGTCAAACTCAGCATATGAATGCATTACTTCCTCCCAGCATGGGGCATGATGCCTTGGGTTGAGTGTCCCTGGCTCCGAGCATTGTTTCCAAGTGCCAGCTGGCAATGTGACTGGATAATGACCTCAAATAAAAGGCAGAAAAGGTAAAGACAAATGAGTTTATATGGCTAAGAGACTTCAAAATGTGTTGGGATGTCATACCAGAGGTGATGCTTGTGCACATCTCAGTAAGATCTCATAGAAGTCCAAAGTGGATATCACCCCAAATAGTGGGGCTCCTAAGGGTTCTGGAGAAACCCAAGTCCTATGGTGGGACAGATAACTCTGGAGTTTGGTGCCTTGCCAGTGGACCTTACTCTGTATTTTGTGTGAAAGTAACAGAATTAGACTCAACTATGTCTTCCCTACACATGGCTCATCTGTCCTTTCTTTTCAACCTATACTTGGTTCTGGAGTTTGTAGACCTCCAGAGACGTGAGTTTTTGGGCTGTCCATGTGCCAGCTGGAACTGGAACCTCGGTGGAGCAGGAATTCCTATTCTACAGCTCATTGGACTCACCCAGGACAACTGGTGGGGAGATGATGATGGACACCAGCCATCCCAGGGAATGGAGATAATCTGCAGCTGCAGGCAAGATAATCCAATCCATCTTCTCCATGGGATATAAGCCCCCTCTCAATTGGAGTTGGAGTGGACATCACCATCCCAGAGCTATGGAATAGAATGGACTTACTGATATTCTACTATAGACATATTATGATTCAAGCAATGGAAGAAATTACAACATTGATGTGGAGCCAGTGGCCACTGGAGGCTCTGGGGACAGGGAGAAGGAAAAGCAGTTGTAATACAGGATTTTTTTCCGGACTTGGGAACTGTCCTGAGTGACATTGCATCAACAGATATAGGTCATTTTATATCTTCATATAACATGCAGAACTGTGTGGGTGAGAGTGTGGTATACAATGTGAACTATGGTCCATGCTTAATGGCAAAGACCCAGGATGTGTTTATCAATTGAAACTAATGTGCCACTAATAAAGGTTATTTATGTGTGAGTTTGTAAGAGGTGTGGGAGGTGGGGCATATGGGAATCCCTATATTTTTTGTGTAACATTTATGTAATCTAAGTATCTAAAAAAAAAAAAAGAAGAAAAAAAAAAGTAAATGTATGCACTTAAAAAAAAAAAACTAGTTTAGGCATAAAGAGTCTTCACAGAGACACACACAAAGTCCAAGCAATTTGCTGTCCTGATTGGTTGCCTTTTTACTTTTACCTGTCAGCTTTTATGGGACCAAAGAAGAGTCATTTTTATTTGAAGTTATTCGGGACTTTTTTTTTTTTTTTGAGACTGGGACTTTTAAACTGGACCTTGTGATTAGTGTTTTTGGGAGGCTTTATTTTGACCAGCTGCACGTCATGTTTTTATGCTAACCTGCCTCAACTTTCCCCTCAGGGAGTTTACACCCTTATTTTTAAGGGGGAGCTGAAGGGCAATGGTCATTCTTCTGTAGCTGTTTTCTGCTTGTTAGCGGCAGTAGTCTCTGCCTGACTAGGTGTGAAACTCTCTGCCTATTCCATTGAGTTTGGTGGAAGTTGAGTCCAGCAATGTGATTGCACCTGGATGAAATTCCCACATGACTAATACCTTGTTCTAGAAGACATTGACTCTGGAAGAAATAAACTTAGATAAAATTTTGAAGAGACATGGTCCTACTAAAAGGGTAAAGAACTTACTGGATTTGGTATAAACTGCCACAGAGGTGGTTATGCCTAGGACAGCTAGGAGAGGATGAAGAGAGGCACTGCCATAGACATAAACTCACAAAAACAACATAGGTAACAACAAGACAAGCATATTATAAGCAAAATAAAGACAGTATACTTAAGAGAGCTATTCTTTTATATCACAGACACATTTGTTTACTACTTAGAAAATGAATTAAGTTTACCAGGACTTTTAACATGTTTAATATATTTCTGCATCTGGTTTAGAATAGAATAGATATTGTTGTATTTATTAAATATATAGGTACAACACTTAATAGCAATTAATGCATTAATTAATGCAAAAGCAACTCTTTGAGGTGCAGTTAATAGATTTAAGATTTAAGTTTGCAATACCATACATATTGTCTCTCCTTGGGAGCAGGCTATAATGCCAATTGTGTTTGTTTAAGTTCTATTTACATTACTTTGGTAATTATTGCTTCAATTTGTATGTCTTTAAACAGCCAGCATGCAGCAGCAATGTTGATTTTGAGGGAGGAGCCAATAATTTACTGGCCTGGTGCATTAGACCTCTTGGCACTATGAAACAGAGCCAGTCTTGGGGCAATGTTCATTGTAAATCTGGCCATATTGAGCCATTGCCATCTTCTTCAGGAGTCCAAAACAACATTGTACTGTCCATTTACTTCAGGAACATATCCAGAGATGTGGTAGATACCTTTATTGTTTTAAGGGTTGTAGTGACTGACCTAGGCAATACCTGAAATGGAGAGTCACTATGCAGGATACTGGAGGCCTGGTTTGAATGCAAAAGAGAGTTTGACAATACTAAAGTCTGTCTCTTTAAATTTTTATATACTTTTTAAATACTTTTAGTGCAACTTATAACAGATTAAATGAACTATTTTTAGTGCTTTAGTTTTTACTTTTATACCTTAATGATGATTACATTAAGTAACAGGTATTTTATTTTAGCAGTATAGGAAAAAACTACTTTTTTGTTATTTTATGAAAACTTATGATTCATAATGTAATTAAGAAATTTTTTCCCTAATACCACCTTAATATTCAGATTGAGGTGGCCTCTGACTGGTTTTCGTTATGAAGTTACTTTTTGTTATTAATATTAAGTTAAGTTTTTATTTAGTAAAGGCTTCCTGGAATTAGCTATTTAAATATTTCAGTATAGAAAATGCTTTTGCAAACTTTTTATAACCTTAAGTTACTTTTACTTTTAATTATGCTTATTAAATTACAATTAATAACCAATGAAATTTGCTTTTATTATTTGAGTTTTGTCTTACATTTCTTCTTTTGTTCTGTGAAAACTAGTCATTTCACTTTAGGACACATCTAAATTTTATTAAACATAAACTTACAATTTTTATTATTTTAAAGATTTAATAACATAAAACTAATTTATTTTATTAGTATCCTATAAACCTACGGAGATTACACAAATCTAAATAAAATTAGAACAATTGTACTTTACACAAGAAATGTTTTTCTTTCTTCCCTTTTCTACAAGAAGCTAAACCCTTTTATTTTAATACAAAATTTTAAAACTGAATAATCTTAAAAGCATACTGACTTCCACATTCTGGAATATATATTTTAATTATCATAATTTAGAAAAGATCTTTTCATGCCTTTTAAGAACTTTTTTTTTAATTATGAAATTTGGTAACTGGATTAATTACTTTCATTTTAAAGCTGTTAAAAGGTTTGAATTGGGGGATTATGGGACAAACTATGATTTTTAATTCCCCAACCTACATTTCTCTACTTTGTTGTACCTAGCCCTTTTCGCATTTTTCTTCTTTTTTCTTATCTAAGGAGATGTCCATAAGGTCCCATGTCATAAGGTCCCATGTCATAAGGTCCTACCTAGGGATGGTTAATATCAGACCTGGACTCAAAGCAACCTATAGCCCATAGCCTGGACATATCTACAAGTCAAGGATTCTAATTGATCTTATTTAGTGTAGGCAATTGGTTAAATAATCTTTTAACTTTGCCTGTGCCAAGCAAATGTCTGTTTTTAATTTTAGTTTTTCTTCTAAGGGGCACACAGAGATCTTTGCCACTTTTTCTGCTTTAGTAGCATCCTGCAAGGCTCCTAGAAGGGGCCATGCTCTGTCAACCATTATCTGGCAGTCTCCCTTTTTCTTATTTAAACAAAGCCCCTTTGCTACCTGCTGTAGTACAGCCAGTATAACTGCAGAAGTTTTTAGGGCATCCTCATATTCTCTTGGCAGTCACCACATATACTGAAGGGCAGTCACCTTTCTCCACATGGACATCATAGGCCAAACTAAGACTTCCCCTGTAGATTCTCCTTTCCTTGAGCTCATGCTTGCTACAACCAGTGGTCCTTTGGTTTCATGGCTGGCTCACCAATTGTTGAAACGCATCTCCGGAATGGCACAGGTCTGGGCGGCTGCAAGACCAAAGAACACACTCAGTAATATGTTAGACATGAGCTTTATTTACATGAGTCTGACTCAAAAGCCCACACACTTAATGACTACACAAAACTTCATAAACATAAAATCATATTGGGTTCATATTTTCATTACACAAAAATTCAGCTATATTTCAATATTTGTAGAATGTGCATGGTCATAAATCAGGCTTCAGATTTTACAGCACCTGGATAAATTGAGACTTATCCATAACATTAATAATATCCCTATATTATTAATTTATGATGTTTTTAACAGTTTTATTGAGGTTTAATTTATATACCATAAAACTTCACCTATTGTAGGTAAATGGATTTTATGTAAATTTATTTGAGCAAATTTATAGACTTGCACAAACATAATCCAATTTGAAAGTTGCAAGTTTACAAAACCAATGGTTTTAAATAATGTATAAAGTCATGTAAATATACCACAATCCAGTTATTAAATATTTCTATTCCTATGAAAATTTCCGTCATGCAAATTTCTAGTTAAATTTCACTCACACATACAGCTCCAAGCAACCAGTGACCTACATTCTTTCTCATGGATTTGCTTTTTGGCTATTTTCAGATAAACAAAATCATACAATATGTAGTCATTGGTGTCTGACTTCTTTCACTCAGTGTAATGTTATTTTGCATGTGCGTTTTATCCATGTTGTAGTATACATTAAAAGACCATTCCTTTTTAATGCTGAAGAGTATTTGTTTATCCATTTATTAGTTGATGGACATTTGGATCACTTCCAGTTTATGCCTAATACAAATAATGCTGCTATTAACATTTGTATACATATCTAATTTGTATATGCATGTTATCATTTTTCTTTGGTTGATACATAGGATTGGAATTGCTGTGGTGATTGGTAATTCTATACGAAATCTTTAAAGAAACTTCCAAAGGTTTTCCAGAGTTTTCTGTTTCTTCACATGCGCACCAATACTTGGCTGTAGTCACTCATTTTTATTAGAGCCCTTATAATGTTTATGCCATCACGTTGTAGTTTTAATGTGGATTTTCCTAATGGCTAATGGTATTGAAGATTAGTTTAGATGCCTATTAGTTATTTGTATATATTTTTATTAAAATATCCATCCAATATTTGCACATTTTGTAATTGGGTTGTCTTCCTATTGAGTGCAATTTTTCCTTACATATTCTGGATATACACTCTTTACAGATGTTTTCTCCCATTCTGTGACTTGTCCTTTCATTTGGTATATGGTATATTTTGTGTTTTAAAAATCAAAAATTGTTATTATTGTTGAGAATCAAATTTTTATTTTTTTCTTTATGGATCACATTGGAATGCTATTTCTATGAAATATTTGCCTATCCTAAGGTCATAAATTTTTTCTCCTATTTTACTTCTAGAAGTTTTATAGTTTTTATGCTTACAATTATGTCTGTGATCAATTTTGGGTAAGTTTTTGTATAGTTTGAGGTAAGGGTATCAGTTCATTTTTTGACATATAAATATCCCATTGTCTTGGGACCATTTTATGATAAAACAGAAAATTCCTCAATGAATTGCCCTTGCATCTTTGTCTCAAAACGATTGTCCAAAATATGTGGCTTTATTTCTTGGCTTTACATTTATATTTGTGGAAATGATGCACTGTCTCAATTAATGTAGTTTAACAGTAAGTTTTGCAGTCAGATTGTATAAGTTCTGCCACTTTTTCATCACTTAAAAAATTGTTATGTTGTGAATATTCTTGCTGTCCTGATTTTGTGATAATCAGGGTAGTGTAAACATTTGCTATATTATAAACCATGCATGTGTCCCCAGACTTAGTTTTTCCTCCCTAGTCTGTTTTTCAGAATGCTGGTGATAAACTAATCCTGATTTATTATATGACCATCCTGTAAGGGAAAAGACTGTAACTCTAGGTATCTTTGGTCAACCTTAAGAGATATAGCAGGGGGACAGATGTGGCTCAAATTGTTGGGTGTCCATCTCCCATATGGAGGGACCTGGGTTTGATCCCTGGGACCTCCCAGTAAAAATATTTAAAAAAGAAAGCCATAGAAGGTGCCTAGGCCACTAGGCCCCATGCACGGGTGTGCCATCAGGACCCATGTGCAAGAGATGTCCCCAGGCTCCATACATGTGTGAGGCCACCAGTCCCTGGATGCAGGTGCACCTTCAGGCCCCGTGAGCCATGCAGCAAGATGATGACATAACAGGAGAGTGACACAAGGGAGAGCCAAGATGAAACGCACCGAAAAACCAGGAACTAAGGTGGTGAAGGAGGTAGGATGCCTCTCTCCCACATCAGAGGTTCTGAGGATTGAATCCCAGTGAAGACAGGAGAAGGATTAAAAGAGAGGGCAGGAAATGGACACAGAGAGTTACCCAGTGAATGGACACAAAAACAGTAAAAATGGGGCACGGGGGTAAAAATGGATAAAAGTAAATAAATAAATAAATCCTTAAAAAAAAGGTATAGGGAAGTAAGATCTGGACTATAGTTAGTAGTAACAATGACAGCGCTCTTTCATAATTTGTTAAGAAATGTTTCACAACAATACAAATTATTAGTGGCAGGTTGATGTGTGGGAATCCTGTTATGCATGTTTGGTTTGTGAGTTCACAATGTTTACTAAACACTTATTGTTTATGCATGTTAATGTATGAATGATATACTTCAATAAATTGTTTTAAAAAATTGTTATGACTATTTTAGTTCTGATGCGTTTCCAAATGAATTTTAAAATCCCTTTTACAATACTGACAAAAAAAGACTATTAGGATTTTGAAAGTGATTGAACTGAATGTATAGGTCAATTTTTGGAGAATTGGGAAGTGGATGTGGCTCAAGCAGTTGGGTGCCTGCATATCACATTGGAGCTCCCAGGTTTGGTTCCCAGTGTTTCCTAAAGAAATCAAGCAAGACAGTGAACTGTCACAACAGGCTGGCTTGTTTAGCTAACAAAACAAGATGAAGCAAGGAGATGACATAATAAGGAGACACAACAATGAGGCATAATGAGAGACACAACAACCAGTGAGCAGAGGTGGTTCAAGTGATTCAGCTCTACCCTTCCACATGGGAGGTCCCAGGTACTGTTCCCAGTGCCTCCTAAAAAGAAGATGAGCAGACACAGAGAGCAGAAAGTGAGTGCAAACAATGGGGGAAGAGGTGAGAAATAAAAAAATAAAATACATCTTTAAAAAAAATTTGTGGCGAATTACCATCTTAAATATTTTGAGTCTCTTAATCCATGTATATGACATATCTCTCTTTATATAGAGCTTTAATTTCTCTCAGCAAGGTTTTATAATATATAGTTGTATTAGTCAGCCAAAGGGGTGCTGATGCAAAGTACCAGAAATCTGTTGATTTTTAAAAATCGTATTTATTTGGGATTAAAGCTTATAGTTACAAGGCCCTAAAGAGTCTGACTCAAGGTACCATAAGAAGAATTTTCTCACCCAAAGTCTGTGGCCACTTGTTGATGCAAGATGGCAGGTGTTATCTTGTGAGTGTTCACCCTTTCTCTTTCCTCTTAAGGCCCCATGTGCCCAGCGTCTTCTGATCACAGCTGTAGGCTGGCATAGAGCTCATCTGTTCTGTTCTGTTCAGCTGAAAACTATTAGGTTCATCTCTCTACCCTGGGCTGCAGGATCCTCTTCCATGTCTATGGAGCTCCCTTCCTTTTTTCTCGCATATCTGCTTCTATGTTCTTGATTGAGCATCCATTTATATAGTCCACCAAGGGGGCAGAGGCTCAACCCTGCAGGCCCTAATGACGTGGTTGAATCAAAGCCCTAATCTTGATTTCTAAGTATTTTGTCATATTTGATGTTTGATGTCATAACTCTTGTGAAAGGAATTACTTTCTTAATTTCATTTTCTCATCATTAGTTGTTAATATGGAGAAATAAACATAAATTTTGGATGTTGATTTTTCTCCTCAATCTTGCTAAACTTATTAATTATACATAATTTTAAAAATTCCTTAGAAATGTCTATAAGGCATATCAAGTATCTGTGAACAAAAACATATTTGCTTCATCCCTTCCAAATTTTATGCTCTATATCCTTGCTGATTTCTAGTTATTCTGTCTGTTACTGAAAAGGGGTATTTTAGTCTCCAGCTATTAATCCTAAATTGCCCATTTCTACTTTCAATTTTGTCCTTTTTTGCTTTGTATATTTTGGGGCTCCATGTTACATGTGTATTTATTTATGAATTTGTAATTGTCATGTATTTTATTGATTAAGTGGCTCTTTTATCATTATTAAATACACTACTTTGTCCCTAGTAACATTGTCTTGAGTCTATTTTGTTGCCTGTAAATACAATTAGTTCCACTCTGTCATGTTTGATTGCTTATTGTGTGGTATAATTTTTCTTCCTTTAACTTTAAACTTATTATCTCTGAATCTAAAGTTTATTTCTCATAGGCAACATATAGTTGGATTTTGTTTGGTTATTTAGTCTGTCAATCTGAATTTTTATTCCTACTACATTTAAGTTAATTATAATATGATTAGATTAATATATTTCATTTTGTTATTTGTTTTCTATATGTCTCATGTGTTTTAGTTTTATATTGCCTCTCTGATATCTTCTTTAATCTAAAATACATCTAACTTAATATACCATTTTTTTTAGCTTTTAGAAAGGATATTTATTTGGCATAGAAACTTACAGTCACAAGACCTAAAGAGTCTATCTCAAGGTACCATAAGAGGTAGTTTCTCACCCAAAATCATTGGCCACGTGTTGAAGCAAGATGGTAGGTGATGTCTGTGAGGGTTCAGCATTCCTTCCTCCTCTTAAGTCTCTGTGGTCCCAGCTTCTTCCGATCTCAGCTGAAGGGTGGCATAAATCTCATCTCTCTCCCATCTGCATGCTTCTTTCCAGGCTCAGCTGCTCTATTCTCTTCAAAAGGTTAGCTATAGGCTATCAGGCTCATCTTTCTTCTCAGGGGTCTCTGCCTTGTCTAATGAGCTCTCTGTCTTCCTCTATGTTCTTCTTCTTTGTGTGTCTACTTCTGTGAAAAAGTCTGTTTTATCAGCCCACCAAGAAGGCTGGGACTCAATGCTGATTTGCACTCTAATGATGTGGTTGAATCAAAGCCCTAATCTTAACATAATTTAATCAGACATCTCAGCTGAATCTAATATAATCAAAGGGTTATCATGCCCAGAGGAACAGACCAGTTTACAAACATAATCAAATATCTCTTTTTGGAATTCATAAATAATATCAAACTGCCACAGTAATCATGGTCATTTGCTTTATATGTTTCCCATGTAACTTCCTTTAAGGTAAAAGAAAAGTATAACTAGATATATGTTGGGATGATAGATTCTTCCCTAGGTAAATAATTAAAAATGATGTGAGCATTATCCCCTTCCTACTCCTCTCTCTACACCCTGCCTTCATAAGATTGTCTGGTCACACACATAGAGGTTTAACTTCAGCAAGGTAGAGGACTGTCCTTCTATCACTCACTCTTGTTGCTAAGGAAGTCTCACTATCTCTCTATTCAAGGAATGCTTATTATTATTATTATTATTATTTGCCTTTCATTTTTTTATTTTTTAAAAAACACTTAGATTACATAAATGTTACAGAGAATATATGGGGGATTTTCATATGCCATGCCCCCCACACCTCCCACATTTTCCCACATTAGCAACATACTTCTTTAGTGTGGTACATTCATTGCAATTGATAAACACATTTTAGAGCATTGCCGCTAAGCATGGATTATAATTTACATTGTAGTTTACACTCTCTCCCATTCAATTCTGTAGGTATATATCTGTAGATATTTTATAATGGCTTGTATCTGTCATCATGTTGTCATTCAGGGTGAATCCCAAGTCCTCAAAATGCCCCTGTATTATACCTGTTTTCCCTCTCTCTACCCTCAGAACCTTCAGTGGCCAATGCCTCCACATAAATGATATGCCTTCCATTGCTAGAATCACAATAAGTCTATAATAGAACACTAGTAGGTCTATTTTAGTCCATAGTTCATTCCCCAATCCTGAGGATTCTGGGATGGTGATGCCTACTCCACCTTTAATTGAGGGGAGGCTTTGATCCCATATGGCCATTGGATGAAACTTTCTTGCTTGCAGTTGTAGACACTCTCATTTCCTTGGTATATGTTCTGAAATGGAAGAGCGGGTATCTTTCAAGAGCATGGGTGGTGCCTCATAAGGGAGGACAGACCAGTGTGTCAAGCCCTCAATGTTGTTGCAAATAATGATGAATATTGTCCTTCAATGAGTGAAGCCTGGTGATCATTGTGGGCCCCAAGGGAAGGGGGAGGGAGGAATAGAATAGATGGAACAGGGGGTATTTTGGGGACAATGGGAGTGTTCTACATGATCTTGCAATTATGCGTATAAGCCATGTTAAATATAATTTAAAAATTTATAAAAGTGTATGGCTAAAAATGTAAATCATAATGTAAACCATTGACCATGGGGAATAAATGGAAGAAAATGTCACTGTACATACAGTTCAACTGATCTTACAATAATGAAAAGCAAAATGTCAAAAAAATATTTTTGATATTTTAAATTATTTCTTAATATCCCTATATTTCTATTTTATTTTATTTTTTTATTATTTTTTAAAATTTTTCTATATTTTATTTCTTATGTTTAAAACTATCATTATTATTTCATTTTTTAATTAAATGTATTTGGCTATTTTATTGGCTTCATTTTTGAAGAAGTTTTGGATCACAGAAGGGTTACAACTGTGGCAGGGGAGGACCATTTGTATGGGGTATCATTGATGGGGGATACATGGGAGGAGGTTCACCTGGCATACATATAAGGCATATAAATGTGTTCAGATGTTCATCGGGCATTGCCACAGTGAGTGGAGATTCACACAGTAACCAAAAAAAATATCAAATTCCCATCCTAGGGAGCTCTGTCACATTCTCTTAATGGAACAGCAACATTGCCCCAAGAATAGGGGCAATGACTAGTGAAGAAGGATGGTCCATTGATGGGCTCTTGATATTGATGACTATGCTTATGAGCCATTGCTCTTGAAATTGAAACTTAGTCTAGTGTTTTAGGATGCCTAAGACTTACCCACTGGGAGCCTCCTTGTTGCTCAAATGTGGCCTCTCTCTAAGCCAAACTCAGCATATAAACACAATAACTTCCCCCCAGTGTGAGACATGACTCCTGGGGATAAGCCTCCCTGTCACTGAGGGATTGCTCCCAAGAACCAATATGGAATGCAACTGAAAAAAGAAAAAAAAAAAAAAAAAAAAAAGACTTTGACCAAAATGGGGGAAACGTAAAGGCAAATGAGTTTACATGGCTAAAAGGCTTCAAAGTGAGTTGGGAGGTCATTCTAGAGGTAATACTTATGCACATCTCAGCAGAATCTCATTGACAGCCGAAGTAGATACTTTACCAAACAGCGGGGCTCCTGAGGGCTCGGGAAACATCCAGACATTATAGTCAGAGCAGATAGCTTAGGAGTTTGGTCCCTTTCCAGTAGGTTCTACTTTGAAATGTATGCTCCTCAGTGTGACACAGTTAGACTCAGCTGTGGTTTCCCTACACATGGCTCTTCTGTTCTTCTATTTGAACTTATAATTAGTATGAAAGTTGGTTAGTATATGTCAAAGAGACTTAAATCTTTGCACTGTCCATGTGCCAGCTGTGCCCTGAATCTCCACGTGCTTGCAACATCTGCTCTCCAGTTCATTAAACCCACCGAGGACAACTAATATAACATTTTAATATTTTTTGGATTTTTTTATTATAATACTGAGTTATATCTTTAAGTGTTGCCCTGAGCATTACAATATGCATCTTAAATTAAAGCAGTTAATATAAAACTAATTCCAGTAAAATTAGAAACTTTATTATCATATGTATTGCATCTCTATATGTTACAAGTCAGCAAAGCAGCTTTGAATTTATTGTTTGGTACAATTTATTTTAAATCAATTAAAGGAAAAAAAGATATATGTATGCAGCCTTTATACTCCCTACATGTCCATATTTACCCATGTTCTGTATTTCTTCATGTGGATTTGAATTACTGTCTGACCTAATTTCCATACATCTTAAAGAGATTTCTTTTGTCCTCTGTGATCTTTATTTTTCAAATTTATTTGTTCTGCTTAGATAGGAAACTCAGGCCATTCACTGAATTCAACAAAAACTTATGGCAAAACTATTATTTTATAAATTTTATAAATTTATTTTTATATTTATAGGTGTAGAGAGAGTAAAATATATTACACTGAAAACATATTATATCTCTCTGCTCTGGATTTTCCCCATCCTTACACCGCAAAAGGTTCAGCAGTTTAGAGTAATCCTTACTAGTCATCAGTCGCAATATGCAAGTCTTGTAGAGTGCACCCCAAGGATGCTGTCTTTTTTAAAAAGTTTCTCCTCATATATAAAATTAGATAGGCATATAAAGATTTCTAATCAAAACGCTATCAAATACATGCTGCTCTCCATTACTAGGGTTCAGAATCAACCTCTGCTGTAAACAATTAGAAAAATTGCAAAAAGCCTAGGAAACAAAAGTTTTCGGGGAACAGATGTAGCTCAGTGGTTGAGTGCCTGCTTACCACGTACAAGGTCCTAGGTTCAATCCCCGGTACCTTCTCAAAAAAAAAAAAAAAAAAAAAGTTTTCAGACGTTGGACAACAGAAAGAATGGGCTGTGCTTTCAAAGAGACAGGAAAAGAAAAATGAGCACCAGGATATTCTGGGTCCAAGGCCTAAGGTCTTTCTGAATTCCAGGTAAATTCAAAGCAGTAAACATGGGCTTGTTGAAAAGAGGACACAAATACTGGATTCAGTGGAAGCTGTGGCAGTTGAAAGCTGTTACAGGACAGAGTACTGTTGAGGAGGGAACTGTTAGGAGAATAAGCCCCACAAATCTAAAATAGATCTCCTTCAATTTGTGGCTATGTCATGCTTGTTGGCAGTCAAACTCTACAAGGCTGTGGAAAGAAGGACCAGGAATGCATCAGCTGAACAAATCACAGATGTCAGGGAGGACAGGATAAGTCAGAATTCCAAAGAGCCAGAGAGTCTAGTCGTTGTTGAAGATCAGGGCATTCAATAGAGATCTAATAAGGCCTATACTCTCTGACCTTTTGGAACTCTAACATCTACCCATCTAGCTAGAAAACAAGCTTCAAGAGGAGTAATGAGATCCCTGGTTAAAAAATTAACATTGTCTTATACATACAACAAAATATAACATGCATTAACATAAAATTCACAATGATTAGCATCTAATCCAAAATACTACTCATATGAGCAAGTAGAAACATGTCATGTATCCACTAGATACATCAGTCAATTGGCATTGATCCTGAAAGAACTGATAAAATAATTAGCAAATAAGGACTTTAAACAACTACTACAATATGTTCAGTGATTTAACAGAAAACAAGAACATAACGAGGAAATTAATAAAAGATTAAAAAAATAACCAAAAGGAATTTTAAAGATGAAAATACA
>JAKSZT010008113.1:0-22453 GCA_026826555.1 Tolypeutes matacus | reverse complement strand
AGAATTCAGCTGTGAAGCCATCTGGTCCTGGACTCTTCTTAGTTGGGCGGTTTTTAATGACTGAGTCTATCTCTTTACTTGTAATTGGGCTGTTGAGTTCATCTATCATGGAGGATTTGGTTCACAGAAAGGTTACAATGGGTACTGCGGGGGATTATTGGGGGGTCTCTGGGGGTGGTTTCGGGGGGATTGTTTCATCCAAATATACATGAAAGATATACAAAATTAGTCATAGGATTGGGGGATTGGGCATGGTCACGATGGGTGGATAATCACACAATAAATGAAGGAATCTGAATTCCTAGGCTGGAGAGCTCTGCCACAGTCTCCAAGGGAGCAGCAATAGTTCTTTGAGTGTAGGGACAGTGCCTGTCAAAATAGGATGACCCACTGATGTGGTTTTTTTTATTTTATTGATGACTACCTTTGTGAGTCTTTGCTCTTGTAAATGAGACTTACCCTGCAGTTGTGGGGTGCCTAAGGGTTGCCACCTGAGAGCCTCCTTGTTGCTCAAATGTGGCCTCTCTCTAAGCCAAACTCAACATATGATTGCATTACCTTCCCCCCAACGTGGGACATGCCTCCCAGGGATGAGACTCCCTGGCAAAGAGGGATTAATACTAAGTGCCAACTGGCAAAACCACTGGAAAAAGACCTTGAATAAAAGGGGGAAATGGTAACGACAAATGAGTTCAAGTGGCTAAGAGACTTCAAAGAGGGTCGGGAGGTCATCCCAGAGGTTACTCTTACGCACACCTCAGTAGGAGCTCATAGAACAACTAAGTGCCTATCACCCCACTCAGTGGAGTTCCTGAGAGCTCCGGAGACACCCTGGTCCTATATAAGGGGGGATAGCCCCAGAGACTGATGCCTTATCAGTGGGTTCTATTTTGGAATCTGTGCTCCTGAGAGTGACAGAATTAGACTCAAATAAGTCCTCCCTGCACATGGTTCATCAGTCCCTTCTATTCAAACCTATATGTGATGCTGGAGTTTTTAGGTGTACTTCCAGAGACTGGAGCCTCCCGCCTACCTATGTGCCAGTTGTGCATGAAATCTATGTGGAGCTGCAACTCCTACCCTACAGCTCAATGGACTCATCCAAGTCACCTTGTGAGGAGAGAACGTTTGGCAATGGCCATCCCAGGGAATGGAGAGGGCCTGCATCTCCAGGCAGGATCATCCCACCCACCATATACATGGGATATAAGCCCTCTCTCACTTGGGGTTGGAGTGGACATCACCATCCCAGTCCCCTCTGGATTGGGGGAAGAACTATGGACTAGAGTGGACTTGATGGTATTCTCTTGTTCACATATGGTGATTCTAGCAATGCAAGAAATTATAACAATGAGGTGGAGCCAGTGACCACTTGACACTTTTGGGGTAGGGAGGGGATGAGTAGTTGAAATACAGGGGCTTCTTTGGGAGTTGGAGGTTGTCCTGAGTACTGTTGTTGCAACGGATATAGGCCATTTTAAATCAGCACCTACCACTTAGAACTGAGTGGGAGAGAGTGTGGTCTACAGAGTGAACTGTGGTCTATAGTTGGTGGCAAGGCTCCAGGATGTGTAAGTTCATTGAGGGTAGTGGGCCACACTGTGGGAGATGTTTGTATGGGATGTGGTGGGAAGTTGGGAGGTGGGGAACATGGCCTTCCCAGTGGGTTCCATGTAATATTTTGGGTAATCTAAGCACCTCTTAAAATATATGTATGTACATATATATATAACATTTTTGTAAGCAAATACACATATATACATATATATTTATATATCATTTTGCAAATGTTTGTATGTATTGTGAAAATTTTGATTTTTACCCATAATAAAAAAAAATATATATATATATACCCCCAAAAAAAATTTACAGAAAAGAATTGCGCATTGCCACATAACATAAAATAATGAAGAATTTAAAGAAACTTATTATTTGATATTAGATTAATGGTTTCATAAAGTATATCTACATATACAATGTGTAAGACAATATCAAAAATCCTTTTTCTGAAGATTATTGAATGACATGAGAAAATGTAAGTGAGTAGCATAAAAGCAAGATACAGATTCTCCATGTTGCATAATGCCTGCTTTCTATACATATAAATGCATTAAAAATATAATTAGAGACTGAAAAATAGATTGGCAAAAAGTTGCACAGACTGGAGGTGGAGATTCTTTTGAGATTCACATTCATTATATTCACAGGGTTTCTCTCCAGTATCTATGTTGTAATGTTTAATGAGATTCTGCCTATTACTGAAGGCTCTTCCACATTCCTTACATATATAGGGATTCCCTCCAGTATGAATTTTCTAATGGTCAGCGAGATTTGATTTACTACTGAAGGCATTCCTACATTCCTTACCTATATAGGGTTTCTCTCCAGTTTGTCTTCTCTGGTGTATAATGAGGCATGGTTTCTGAATGAAAGCTTTCCCACATCCATCACATTCATAGAGTTTGTCTCCAGTATGTATTCTCAGATGGCTAATGAGGTTTTCCTTCTGATTGAAGGCTTTTCCACATTCATTGCATATAGAGGGCTTTTCTCCAGAATGAATGCTCTGATGTTTAATGAATTAGTTCTTTTGGCTGAAAGCTTTTCTGCTTCCTTTATATTCATTTTGTTCCTGTCTACTCTGCATTTTTTTTCATGTTCTGTGAGATATGATTTGTACCTAAAGGCAAAATTCATTGTCTTCATTCTTTTTTCCTTACATAGATTCCCTCAGGCTTAGGTAAGCATGATGCAAATTCCTTCTAAATGAAGTTACCTTCATAGAAGGGTTATTTTGAGGGAAAAATGCTTGCAGTCAGAGAAATTATTTTCCCAACTTTCTTACAGTCTCTGCCTCCATCTTAAGTCTGTACTGTTGTGGAATTGGATATAGCTTCACCCACAAGCCTTTTGTTATGTGGTTCTTTCTGCTTCTTAATGTCCTATGCTTTTTCATTGTTAGTGGGCTGCAGCAAAAGCAGTGCCTAAAGGGAAATTTATAGCATTGAATGCATTCATTAGAAAAGAGGAAAGATCCAATATCAATCATCTATGCATCCAATTTCGGAAGCACAACATACCTCCTTTTTAATTGTTCTATCATTCATGGCTCTTCTTGCTTCAAATGAGAATCACAATCAGTTTGGTGACTTCATAAGTAGGAAATGTGGAAGTCATACAGCCCTTGGTTTATGATGGAGACAAAACAACACCCCATATATCAACCCTGGAACCTTCAGCCTTCTGAAGGAAAAGAAAGGTGCATGAGTAAGATGGCCCCAGAACAAATGGCAACCCAGGAAATCCTGAATACTTTTTTATGGACTGTCTAATTTTGTTCAATTTTTTTCTCTTCTACTTATTTTGATGAGAGGCACTATTTAATATTCTTTAAATTTTTACCAATGAAATTATAACACTTTTGCTTCCTTTTTCAAATCTGCACTTATTATGTTATTGACATGTCATATAATGTATTTTAAAACATTTTATATCCTGTATTAGTCAGCCAAAGTGGTGCTGATGCAAACTACCAGAAATTTCTTGGTCTTTATAAAGGATATTTATTTGGGGTAGAAGTTTACAGTTAACAGGCCATAAAGCATAAGTTTTTTCCTTCACCAAAATCTGTTACCCTGTCTGAGGCAAGACAGTTGCCAACATTTGCCAGGGTTCAGGTTCCTTTGGTTCCACTATTCCTAGGGCTGTGTTTCTCTCTGGGCTCTGCTCTTCTGTTTCCTCCACAAGGTCAGCTGTGGACCCTGAGGGTCTCTAAGATTTGCCTCTCTGTCAGGTGATCTGCTTGTCTCTTTCCACAGGAACCTTCTGTCCTTGCTCAGCAGAGATCCAACATCAAAAACTACTCCAGTTCTGTCTTTTGTAATGTCTTTTTATAATTGAGACACCACCCACAAAAGGGCGGGGCTCAATACCCACCAACTCTAGCCCAGTCAATACTTTTATCCTAAGTTAATCATACCCAGATTAACAAACCAGTTTACAAGCATAATCCAATATCTCTTTTTGGAATTCATAACGATATCAAACTGCAACATATCCATTTACCCATCTTATGTTATATATTATTTTATGGTGTATTTTAGCACTTTATTGATGTCCTAGGCCATGGATATAATTATTACTTTATCTAGTCAATAATCCTTTAGATATATGAATTTAATTAATGGATATTATCCTTCAATTCATCCTGATTCTTTAACCTTCTGAGATTATTTTCTTTCTGCCTGAAGAATATTCTTTCATATTTCTTTTAAAGTGAGTTGCTGCTAGGAAAAGGTATTAGTTTTTACTCTTCTGTAAAATATTTATTTCACTTCTTCCTGAATGATTGAGATGAATTAAATCTCAGGCCCTCCACGATCTCCCCTGCTTCAGAGAGTACCCTTAGCATCAAATTTCTCCATTTTGCTGTAAATGTAATCAGTTCTTTGGAGAAGAAATTAAGTGCTTTTTCTTTTACAGCCTGCCTCCTGCCCCCCCCCATCCCCAGGCAAATCTGTGTGCTATGGCTCTAAGAATGGGAATAATGGCACATCTGTCTGAGTTACACAACTGTTTCGGTGCTAAGATTTGGTGGAGAAAGAACAGTATATTGAGTTCTTCTTGGGACCATTCTAGGGACTAGTGCAATGGTGGTCACCACCCCATTTTGCTCAATGATGGCCTCACCCTATGTACAGCCACTGCTTCATGAGTTCCCATTTTTCCCAGACTTAGGAACACCTCCTGATCCCTTTTCCATGGGTTAATGCTCTCGTTTGAGTCTTGTGTGGATGCTGGAAATGTATGTTCTTACTAACCCATTGTTGTGTGCCTAAATCTTTTGTATGTAGGACACTTTGTTTAGATTCAGATAAGGGACCTTTCAATCAGGTCATTTTCTGATAGAATGCTTTAGTTAATTAAGGGCCTATGGTTAGATTTCAGGCACCTGGATGGAACCCAATCATTGTGCTGAAGTTCTACATACATGGAACACACAGAGAAAGAGTGCTGCCGTGTTTACCCTGACATGTGGGAGAGGGCTACAGATCTCCTACAGCTGTGAAGAGAGACAGAAACCCTGAGAGGGTGATGGTGAGGGGAGAGGCTGGTCTCATGGAGCAGCTTGAAGCTGAAGACATCGAGCCAAGAGGATAAGGGAGAGGTGTGAGCAATTGTGTCTGATGGCCCACCGTTGAGCTCTGGGAAGAAATGAGTTTGGAGCAGAAGACAGAGAGTGACAGCCAGGTCCAACATTATGCCTTGGCAAGAGGCCAGCAGCAGCTGACCCTTGTTAAGACAGCATTTGTGATGATGCCTTGATTTGGGCATTTTCACCACTTCAGAACTGTAAGATTTAACCCTAATAAATTCCAATAAAAACCAAACAAATTCTGGTATTTTGCATTGTCAGCACTTGGTAAACTGAAAGAGCTAGTGACACAGGTTTGGAGAGCTGTTCTGTTCTCAAATGACAGAGTGATGTTGCTGCCCACTGTATTCACCTGTAAACTCTGAGTGTCTCCAGACTAGGTGAGAATGAGTGCTGGTTAGATGGAGGGGGAATTGCTCTTGGCTAGCAAGTCTTGCAAGACAGAGAGTCAGGCAGGTGAGTCACAGGGCTTGGGGACTAGTATAAAGTCACAGACGGCCCAGTATGATGTACCTACATCGTGCAGGGGTGGGTCAGTTGGGTAGGGGCAGATAAAAGCATGGGACCTATGTTCTGATGCAGCACAGGAGTCAGGGAACACAGTGGAGACTTCCTTCTCCTGCTCCTTTTGCCCTTCCCTCCTTCCCTTGGCCTCCAGGATTGACCCTCTGAGGAGTCTGCTCTTACTGTACCCCTCCTGGGTAACAGACATAACTCAGGACTCCTGATTCCAGTTCTACATTCACCTTCTCCAATCTTGTGGCAGCTAAAGAAAGAGCAATGCCAAAATTAAATCTGCTGGTGTCATGAAGCTAATGTCAAATTCACATTACAGCATTGTCTACAGTAATAATATCATCATAACGAGGACTACTAGGCCAATGACCCTAATAAATAGTATGGGAATCCCAGAAATTCCTGGGACCTAGGGATGACAAGAATAGAAGTGAGGTTATGAGAGAGTGCAATGTTTTCAGAAAACCTCAAGGGTGTAGATTCCAGATATTTCTCAGACTAATTAAATATTAAATTTTCAATACATTTTTAACAGTGTTGAAAATGATGCAGACCTCTTCAATCTCAGAGGAGAATAGAGGGGTTGGATCGGTAGAAGCTGGTGAACAATTGAAGAAGCTGGGATACAACACATGTTCACTGAAGTTCCCCCAAGACAGAGAGAGAATGTCCTGTTTTGGAAAAAAATTTCACAGCCCCAATGAAAACCATCATCTATAGCAGGGGATTATAATACATCATTATCATCATTACACAGAACATCTAGCCAGAGAATCAACAAAGAAACAAAGACTCTCAACAATACTTTCGAGGGCCTGGACTTAATAGACATATACAAATCAATACACTCAAATACGGCAGGATTTATATTCTTCTTGAGTGCACATGGAACATACTCCATGATAGACCACATGTTAGGCCACAGAAAAACTCTCAATGAAATCAGAAAGATTTAGATTATACAAAGTAATTTCTTTGATCACAATGGAATGAAATTGGAAATCACTAATGGCCAGAGAAACAGGTTAGGCACAAAGATATGGAAGTTAAACAACAGACTATTAGACAAGAAGTGGGTCAAGGATAAAATCTCAAAAGAAATCAGCAACTACCTTGAAACTAATGAAAATGACAGCACAGCATATGAAAACCTATAGGATGCAGCCAAAGCTGTCTAGAGAGAAGTTCATAGCTATAAATACATATATTAAAAAAGAAGAATGAGCTAAAATTGAAGACCGATCTGCACACCGGAGGAATTGGAAAATCAACAATAAAATAAACCTAAAGGAAGTAGAAAGAAGGAAATAACAAAGATTAGAGCAGACCTAATTGAAATAGGGAATAAAAAAGGACTAGAAAAAATAAAAAAAACCATAACTGGTTTTCCAGAATGTCAATGAAATTGACAAACCCTCAGCCAGACTAAAAAAGAAAAAGAGAGAACAGATGCAAATCCACAAATAGGGAAGGATCAAGTGGCTATCACTACTGACCCCACAGAAATAAAGTGTATCATAAGACGATACTTTGAAAAATTATATGCCAACAAGAATGATAATTTAGAGGAAATGGACAAGTTTCTAGAAATGCACAAACAGTCTACATTGATGAAAGAGGAAATTGATGAACTTAACAGTCCAATTACAGGTAAAGAGATAGATTTAGTCATCAAAAACCTGCCAAATAAAAGAGCCCAGGACCAGATGAATCCACAGCTGAATTCTACAAAATATTCCAGAAAGAGCTAACACCAATTCTACTTAAGCTCTTCCAAAAAATAAAAGTAGAATGAATATTGCCTAACTCATTCTATGATGCCGTCTTGTCATAATACCAAAATCAAACAAAGATACCACTAGAAAGGAAAATTAGAGACCAATTTCTCTAATGAACCTAGGTGCTAAAATTCTCAACAAAATACATGCTAATTGCATTCAACAACACATCAAATGGATTATACACCATGACCAAGGGGCTTTTATCCCGGGTATGCAAGGATGGTTCAATATAAGGAAATCAATCAATGTAATACACCACATAAACAAACTGAAAGAAAAAAACCACATCATCATCTCTATAGATGCAGAAAAAGCATTCAACAAAATACAGAAGTCTTTCCTGATAAAAACACAGCAAAGATAGGAATAGAAGGACATTCTCTGAATATGATAAAGGGTATATATGAAAAACCCAAAGTTAACATCATCTTCAATGGTTAATTCCTAAAATCCTTCCCTCTCAGATCAGGAACAAGACAAGGATGTTCACTATCACCACTCCTATTTAACATTGTCTTAGAAGTACTTGCTTGAGAACTGAGGCAAGAAAAGGATATAAAAGGCATCCAGATTAGAAAAGAAGAACTAAAAATTTCATTATTTGCAGACGACATGATCCTATACATAGAAAGCCTGGAGAAAGCTACAGCAAAGCTTCTAGAACTTATAAAGGAGTTCAGTAATGTTGCAGGCTATAAGATCAATGCTCAAAATCAGTAGCATTTCTGTATACCAATAATGATCAATCAGAGGAGGAAATCAAGAAAAAAATGCCATTTACAATAGTAACTAAAAGAATCAAATACCTAGGAATAAATTTAACTAAAGATGTAAAGGAATTATATACAGAAAATTACACAACACTGTTAAAGGAAATCAAAGAAGACTTAAATAAATGGAAAAATATTCCCCTTTCATGGATAGGAAGACTAAACATCATCAAGATGTCTATCCTACCCAAACTACTTTTCAGATTTAATGCAATCCCAATAAAAATCAACACTATAGTTTTAAAGGAACTGGAAAAATTAACCTCAAAATATATTTGGAAAGGTAAGAGGCCCCGAATTGCCAAAGACATATTGAAAAAAAAAATTAAGTTGGAAGTATCACATTACCAGACTTTGAAACATATAACAAAGCTACAGTGATCAAAACTGCATGGTATTGACACAATGATAGACCTACTGACAAATGGAATCAAGTTGAGAGTTCTGGTATAGATCCTAGCATATACAGTCATCTAATATTTGACAAGGCTCCCAAGCCCACTCAGTTGGGAGAGAATGGTGTCTTTAACAGGAAGTGCTTGGAGAACTGGATGTCCATATCCAAAAGAATGAGAGAAGAATACCATCTCACACCTTATACAAAAATCAACTCAAGATGGAGCAAAGATCTAAATATAAGAGCCAAAACCATGAAGACCTTGGAAGATAATGCAGGAAAGCATCTACAGGACCTTGTAATAGGAAATGGTTTCATGAACCTCACAGCCAAAGCATGAGCAGCAAGAGAAAAAAAGGATAAATGGGATCTCCTCAAAATTAAAAAAATTCTGCACTTCAAAGGATATTATTAAGAAAATAAAAAGGCAGCTTACCCAATGGGAGAAAATATTTGGCAACCATATATCTGATAAGAGCCTAATATCCTGCATATATAAAGAAATCCTACACCTTGAAAATAAAAAGACAAACAACCCATTTTAAAAATGGGCAAGTGACCTGAAAAGACACTTTTCCATGTATTGTAATTCAACATGGAGGTAGACGGTGACAGGAATGTTCCAAAGAAAGTTTAGGATCAGGTGACCTCACTCCATGTGGAATGCAAGCAGGTTTATTTAGGCTGAAGCTGCTTTTTATACTACAAAGATGATAACAAAAGTAGGGCATCCTTCACTAGTTCCTCAGCTTGGGACGTGACAGCACTGCCTTTATCTGTGTTCCCAGACAATCTTTCTTGGGAATTCAGACAACAACCTCTTAATGGTGTATTCATTCCGCTCTGCCTCCTCCCATTGATGTCTGCAGTATACAGTGTCCTTGGAGACAGTTACTAATGTTTCTCTGCAGCAAGCATGCTTTTTAAGTGCTTAACTCTTTATGCTTTGGCTCTTAGGATCTTTTCCAACATCTGATGAAGAAATAAAATGGGCTAAAAAGCACGTGAAAAAATGCCCAACATCTCCTGCTATCAGGGAAATGCAAATCAAAACTACAATGAGATACCATCTTACACCCATGAGAATGGCACCTATTAAAAAAAAGCAGCAGACTTTAAGTGTTGGAGAGGATGTGGAGGAATAGGAATCCTCATCCACTGCTGGTGGGATTGTGGAATGATCAAGACACTGTGGAGGACAGTTCGGCTTTTCCTCAGATAACTAACAATAGATTTTCCATATGATCCAGCAATTCCACTGCTGGGTATATACCCAGAAGAACTGAAAGCAAAGGTACAAACACATATATGCACACCAATGTTCATAGCAGCATTGTCCACCATTGCCAAAAGTTGGAATCAGCTTTGGTGCCCATCAACAGATGAATGGATAAGCAAAATGGGTATATGCATACAATGGAATAGTACTCAGCTCTAAGAAGGAATAAAGTGCTAACACAAGGAATAACATGGATGAATCTTGAAGACCTTATGTTGAGTGAAGCAAGCCAGGCATTGAAGGATGAACAGTATATGACCTCACTGATTTGAACTGAGGAAAGTGAGCAGTCTCTGAGAACCATTGTCTGAAAGATAGGTTAACAAAGGAGAGAAAGAGAAGAGTAGGCTGTGAGCCATCACCCATATGGACGTAATCTATGGTAATGTGATAGAGTATAGTTTCATATTGAAGGATAGGAGAGATGGGTAGTGATATTACTGGGTTTGGTGGTGCAAGGTTCACAGGTGGTTAGATTAGGAAGGGTAGGTTGGAATACCCAGGGCATGTAACTATGAATCTTGTCATACCATAGGCAAGACAGGGGAATGTCATATGCCCCAGGGGATTGGGAAGGAAGGGTTAAGATCAAATCGGGTATTTAGTGATTATGGGAAAGGTTTTTCATTACCTTACATTAATGGACACAGGACATGGTAAATATCATAAAAAATTATTAAAATCTACCTTCTAAATTGTAAATTATACTGTAAACCATTGACAAGGATTAGTTGCTGTATTTTACTATCTGTATAACAGTTATACCAATGCAAACATCCATTTAAAAAAAGGTTTTAATAGGGGTGGGGAAGGGGCAGTGAGGTTGGGCATGAGGGAGTCGAGTATTGTGTGTGTGACTTTGCTGTGACCTAAAACTTCTTTGAAAATTAAATGAAAATTTGGGAGACATTCGGGAATGAGAGGGGGAAGGTGTCACGGTACACTAGACATCTGATAATACAGTGATAAAGGGAAAAAAGAGTAATTTTTTTAAAAAAGCAATTTTTGTATGTTTTCCCATTTTCTTGAATGTACCAAACCACAAATTTTATGTTATTTTTATTTTAGTTTTTTTTTTCTTCTGAGTTTTCTTGTACTTATCTCTTGCATTTAAGCTTATCATTATTATTACATTTTCCTATTAATTTTATTTGATTTTTATATGGGCTTCATGCTCATGGAAGGTTTAGATCACAGGAGTGTAACAATGGGGGCTGCAGAGGATCATTGGTGGGGGGTGTCTGGGATGGGGGATTCATGGGAGTAAGTTCATCTGAATATACATGAAAGATATATGAAATTGCTCAAACGATCAAGGGATGGGGCATGGTCACAGTGGGTAGACAATCATTCAGTAAATGAGGGAATCTGAATTCCCAGGTTTGAGAGCTCTGCCACATTCTCCAAGGAAGCAGCAACAGTCCTCTGAGTGCAGGAGCAATACCTGGCAAAAGAGGATGGCCCACTGATAGGTTCTTGTTATTGATTACTAGCCTTATGAGTCTTTGCTCTTGTAATTGAAACAGCCCACTGTTATGGTGTGCCTAAGGGTTGCCACCTGAGAGCCTCCTTGTTGCTCAAATGTGGCCTCTCTCTAAGTCAAGCTCAGCATATGAATGCATTACCTTCCTTCTAGCATGGGACATGACTCCAGGGGATGAGCCTTGCTGGCAACAATGGCTTAATATCAAGTGCTAACTGGCAACATGATTGGAAAAAGACCTTGAATAAAGGGCGAAAAGGTAAAGAGAAATGAGTTCATGTGGCTAAGAGACTTCAAAAAGAGTCGGGAGGTCATACCAGAGGTAACACTTATGAACACCTTTGTAGGATCTCATAGAACACCAAAGTGTATATCACCCCACACAGAGGGTCTCCTGAATGTTCTGAAGACACCCAGGTCCTACATAAGAGGGGATAGACCCAGAGATTGATACCTTATTAGTGGGCTTCCTGAGAGTGACAGAGTTGGACTCAAATAAATCTTCACTGCACATGGTCCATAAGTCCCTTCTATTCAAACCTACATATGAAGCTGTAGTTTTTAGGTGTAATTCCTGAGACTGGAGCCTCTGGCCTACCTATGTGCCAGCTGGGCTTGGAATTTCAGTGGAGCTGCAACTCCTACCCTACAGCTCAATGGACACATCCAAGTCCCCTGGGAGGGTGATGATGGTGGGCAATGGCCATCCCAGGGAATGGAGACAGCTTGTAGCTACAGGTACACTAATCCCATCCACTGTAACCATGGGCTATAAGCCCTCTCTCATTTGGAGGTGGAGTGGACAGCAGCATACCAATCCCCACAGGATTGGAGGAAGAGCTGTGGACTAGAGTGGACTTAATGATATTCGGTGGTAGACTTATTGTGATTCAAGCAATGGAAGAAATTATAACAGTGAGGTGGAGCCAGTGGCACCTGGATGCTTTTGGGGCAGGGAGGGAAAGGGCAGTTGAAATACAGGGGTTTTTCGTGACTTGGGGTTGTCCTGAGTGGCATTGCAGTGATGGATGTAGGTTATTTTACATCAGCGTATACCATGCAGAACTGTGTGGGAGAGAGAGTGGTCTATGATGTGAACTGTGGTCTATGCTTGGTGACAAGGTGCCAGGATGTGTATATCCATTGCTGGTGATGTGCCACACTGGTGAAGGATGTTTGTGTGGGATGAAGTGGAAGGTGTGGGAGGTGGGGAACACAGGAATTCCTGTAATTTCAGTGTAATATTTAGGTAATCTACACACATTTAAAAAAATATATATATATATATATAAACCATTTATGTAAGCAAATACACATATACACATATATATTTATATAACACTTTACAAATATTAGTATGTATTGTGAAAAATTTGTTTTTTACCCACAATAAAAAAAGAAAATAAAGAAAATGCTACAAAAATGGGCAGCATTATTTTTAAAATGGTAATTTTTAAAATGCCTACCCAGATTTTAATGGATTGAAGAACCAGTAGAAATAACCAGGATAATTTCAAATAAGTGGAAAGCCCATCTTTACATAAACTAAGAGAAATCTCGAGTTCTGATGCATAAATTAGTGGTAACAAATTGATTGCAGTTGATTGTGGAAGAAGATGTGGAAGGAGCAGATCTCAGAACAAACTGCAAGTGCACTTTTCCAAAAGGAGAAAGACATCTTGAATTGCACAGTCACAACTGGTTCCTTAAAAGATTGGCAATAGGTTCAAGCCCAGAAGAGAATGGATGGTTTGGATGGGAAGAAACTGATGTATACCTGAAGAAGCTGGAATTTAGCATGTGTTCACTGTAGTTCCCCCAAGCCAGAGATGAAATGTCCTATTTGGGAACCAAACTTTCAGAGCCCCAATGAAAGCCATTATTATAGGATCAAGACATGCAAGGGAGGATAGGGGTAAGCCCTGTTCAGCACTCACAGCCTCAGTTAGTGATGTGAGACACACTAGCGGGTCTCCACTTGAGAGTAAGCAGAAGGAAGTCTTTCTTCTCCTGTGGTTCTAACAGCCCTCTAACTGGGCCCGTGTAGAGAGCAGTGTAGCCTGCAACATGGTGGCATCCATGCTCCTAGTGCTCCATGCTCACTCTTGCTGTGGGAGGCCTCCAACATCCAGGCAGCTGGGGAGGGGGCCGAGGAGAGTGAGCATTTTTCCTTTATGGGTGAATGTATTTACAAAGTGTGAGGGCAAGTTCCCCCCCACACAGTAATGTTGCAGATAAAAATCAATATCTTCAAATCAATCACTTTCCATGATTTCATTTTGTACAATTTTCATAATTTCTTTTTAATTATAATGAATTATCAGGGCAAAGAGTATAAAAATAATTTGTGTCTGTCATGGCAAACAGCCAAATTCCTTCTCTAACCTCAACATCCATTCCTCCCTCTTCAGAATTATCTGCATTGACAGATTCTTTTGAGTAAACATTTCTATTTGTAAATACATGCCTTTCAACTTTCATCCATCCCACATCCTGTCACATATGAGATAAATATTGGAGTACAGCTTAAGAATATAAAGAAATTTTCTAAATTCTTAAAATAGTTGGGATTAGATGTATATCATCTAATTATGAAAGAATAATTTCTGATTTAAAATAATACAGAAAATTAGAGTGAAGTAGAAAGCAGGACACTGTAGTTCAGTGGCTGATAAACCTGAATCCAAGTCAGACTCAGGTGAAGAAACTAAAAAAATATAAATGCTTCAGGTGTCTTATAAGAAAATGCTGCAATAATGGCCAGCATTAATTTTGATATGATAGCTTTTTAAATGCTTACACAGAATGGAATGGATTGAAGAAACAATGAAAACAATCAGGATAATTTGAAATAAGTGAAAAGCCCATCTTTACATAAACTAAGAGAAATCTCGAGTTCTGATGCATAAATTAGTGGTAACAAATTGAACACAGATGAGTGTGGAAGAAGATGTGGGAGGAACAGATCTCAAAACAACCTGCAAGTGCACTTTTCCAAGAGGAAAAAGAAATCATGAATTGCACAGTCACAGCCACTTCCTTAAACGATTGGAAACCAGTTGCAAAGACTGCAGGTGGAGATTCTTTGGAGATTCACATTCATTACATTTACAGGGTTTGTCTCCAGTAAGAATGTTGTCATGTTTAAGGAGATACTGCCTCTGGCTGAAGGCTATTCCACATTCCTTACATATATAGCACTTCCATCCACTATGAATTTTCTCATGATCAGTGAGATTTGATTTGCTACTGAAGGCTTTCCTACATTCCTTACATTTAGAGGGTTTCTCTAGAGTTTGTCTTCTCTGGTGTATAATGAGGCTTGATTTCTGAATGAAAGCTTTCCCACATACATCACATGCATAGGGTTTCTCTCCAGTATGTATTCTCAGAGGGTTAATGAGTTTTTCATTCTGGTTGAAGGCTTTTCCACATTCATTGCATATATAGGGTTTTTCTCCAGGATGAATACTCTGATGTTTACGGAACAATTGCATTTGGTTGAAGGCTTTTCTGCATACTTTACATTCATTTTGTTTTTGTCCACTATGAATTTTTTTCATGTTCTGTGAGATATGATTTGTATCTAAGGCTTTTTTACATGCCTTACATGCATAGGGTTTCTTTGTAGTAGGAAATCTCTCATATCTGAGATTTGACATTTGAAATAAAGCTTTCCCACATATATATGATTTCTCTTCATTAAGAATTTTCTCATGAATAAAGAGGCTTTCTGTCAGGTTGAAAAATTTCCCACCTCTATTACATTTATATCCTTGATCCCCTATATGGATTTTTAAATGAGGAGTAAAAAATGACTGTAAAGAGCAGACTACATCAAGGACACTCATATGATTTCAATCTAGTTTGAATTTTCTCACATTCCATGATGTTTTGATTCAGATGAACATATTCCCATGTTCATTACAATAATAACTAATGTATGAATATTTCATGCTCAATGAGAGTTAATGTGTGGCTGAAGGATTACCAATATTCCTTACATACAGAGGGTTTTACTCCTGCATGTTTCTTTGATGTGACTCCAGCTTTCCCAAATTAATGAAATAGAAAATTGTTTCTCAAAAGGATTAATTCTCAGGTATCTTATGTGGTTGAATTTCCAAGAAAACTTCAGGCAATTTTCTTTTCTTGTGGAATCTTTATCTGCCTTTGGTATTAGGGTGATGTTGGCTTCATAAAATGTGTGGGGTAATTTCCCCTCCTCTTCAATTATTTTTGAAAGAGTTTAAACAGGATTGGTGTTAATTCTTTTTGAAATGTGTTGTAAAATTCACCTGTGAAGCCATCTGGTCCTCGACTTTTCTTTGCTGGGAGATCTTTGATGACAGATTCAACCTCCTTAATTGTGATTTGTTTGTTAAGTTCTTGTATTTCTTGTAGTGTCAGTGTAGGTTGGTTATGTGTTTCTAGAAATTTGTCCATTTCATCTAAGCTGTCTAATTTGTTGGCATATATTTTCTCATAATATCCTCTTATGATTCTTTTTACTCTTGGCGGTCATTTGTAATTCCCCCCCTTTTATTTCTGATTGTGGTATTTGCATCTTCTCTCTTTTTTCTTTTTTAGTCTAGCGAGTGGTTTGTCAATTTTATTGATCTTCTTAAAGAAAAAGCTTTTGGTTTTGTTGATTTTCTCTATAGTTTTTCTATTCTCCATTCATTAATTTCTGTTCTAATCTTTATTATTTCTTTCTTTCTGCTTGCTTTGGGATTGTTTTTTTTTTTTTTTTTTTTATTTTCTTTTGTTTTTTTTTTTTTTTTTTTTTTTGTAGTTTCTTTTGTAGTTCTTTTGTAGTTTTTTTTGTAGTTTCTCTAGTTGTTCATTTAAATCTTTGAGTTCAGATCTTTTTGTTTTTTATATAGGCATTTAGGGCTATAAATTTCCCTCTCAACACTGCCTTCGCTGTTTCCCATAAGTCTTGATATGTTGTATTCTCATTTTCTTTTGTCTCAGTATATTTACTGATTCCACTTACAATTTCTTGTTTGACCCACCGAATATTTAGGAGTGTGTTGTTCCATCCACACTCATTTGCAAATTTACTTTTTTCCTGTCTGTTATTGATTTCTAGTTTCATTCCATTATGATCTGATAAGGTGCTTTGTATAATTTCAATGATTTTACACTTATTGAGAGCTGAATTGTGACCTCCCATGTGGTCTATCCTGGAGAAAGATCCATGGGCACTTGAGAAGAATTTATAATCTGCTGAGTTTGGATAATGTGCTCTGTATATGTCTGTTAGGTCCAATTGTTTATCATATTGTTCAAGTTCTCTGTTTCCTTGTTGATTTTCTGTCTATTTGTTCTATCTAATGATGTGAGAGGGGTGTTGAAGCCTCTGACGATTATTGAAGAAGTGTCTATTACTCCCTTCAGTTTCCCAGGGTTTGGCTTATATATTTTGGGCACCCTGGTTAGATGCGTAGATATTTATGACTGTTCTATCTTCCTGAAGGATCATCCCTTTTATTAATATAAAATGGCCTTCCATATCTCATCACTTTTTTTGCATTTAAAGGCTTTTTTTCTGAATTAGTATAGCTACCCCTGCACTTTTCTGTTTATTATTCATGTGGAGTATCTTTTTCCAACCTTGTACTTTCAGTCAGTTTTTATCCCTGGGTCTGAGGTGAGTTTTTTGTAAGCAGCATGTGGATGGCTCATGTTTTTTCTTATCCATTCTGTCAGCCTGTATCTTTTGATTGGGGAATTTAATCCATTCACATTCAGTAATATTACTGAAAATGCACCATTTATTTCCTCCGTTGTATTCTTTGGTTTTCATATGCCATCTTGTTTTTGTCTCTCTTTTTACTCTATTGGTTATCCTTTCTACTTTTCTTTCTTCTATACTCTCCTCCAAGCCTCTCTCTCCTGTCTTTTTCTTTCAGGTTCTAAGACTTCCGTTAATATTTCCTGCAAAGGTGTATTCTTTACTTGCAAACTCTCTAAGTTTCTATTTGTTTGTGAATATTTTATACTCACCTTCATATTTGAAGGACAGTTTTGCTGGATAAATAATTCTCGGCTGACAGTTTTTCAATTTCCTAATCGTATCAAACCACTGTCTTCTCGCCTCCATGGTTTCTGAAGAGAAATCTGCAGTAATTCTTACTGGACATCCTTTGTACTTGATTGTTTGCTTCCCTCTTGCTTCTATGAGAATTTTCTCTTTATCTTTTACATTTGGAATTCTTGGCATAGGTCTATTTGAATTTATTCTCATTGGGGTATGGTGTGCTTCTTGGACATGTAAGTTCATTTCTTTTGTGAGAGAAATGTTCAACTATTATTTCCTCAAATACTCTTTCTGCTCCTTTTCCTTTTTCTTACCCATCTGGAACTCCCATGACACGTATGTTGTTGTGTTTTGAGTTGTCATTCAACTCTCTGAGCCCCTGCTCAATTTTTTTCCATTCCTTTCTCTCTCTGTACTTTTCTCTCTTCAATTTTAGCTGCTCTTTCTTCGGTATCACCTTTCTTTCTTCTATCGTTTCGAGTCTCTTGTTGTATGCCTCAAATATGTTTTTTAC
Source organism: Tolypeutes matacus (assembly GCA_026826555.1). Lineage (NCBI taxonomy): Eukaryota > Metazoa > Chordata > Mammalia > Cingulata > Chlamyphoridae > Tolypeutes > Tolypeutes matacus. The sequence goes on along the minus strand of JAKSZT010008113.1, from coordinate 4,512 downwards.
TTCCACTGCTGTGTCTTTCATTCCCATGAACTCCGTTACTTTTCGGTTCAGGATTTCAAATTCTTCTTTGCCTTTGCTCAATGTCTTTTTGAGGTCATTTATCTCTTTTACTATATTATCTTTCATCTCATTAATTTGATTTTGGATCAAAATCAAATCTCACTGATTAGTTCTTTCAAATTCCACAGCTCTTATGGGACTTTGATGTATTCCTTTTCTTGAGCCATGTCTTCTATTTTCTTAGCATGGCTCATAATTTTTTGCTGATATTTAGTCATCTGGTTAGTTTGTATTTTACTTAGATGCTCTATCTCTTTCTCTTTTATAGGGTTTCAGTGGCAGGAGGCTTTGAGTTACTACAGCTCTTTGATTTTTGGCTCAACCTTGATTGTTAGGATTGTCCTGATGGTTGCTCAAAACTGGACACTGGACCCAGTAATTGGTTGTATGTTCGTTTCTTAGGGCCTTGGGCAGGGAGGCTATAGAAGCCAGGAAAATCCTCTCCTGCCTATTAATTTTATGTGCACTTCCTTGTTCTGTCAGCAGATGGGGCTCGTTGGCAGGTCTCAATTCAATGCCTTGTCAAAGTGTATTTTTTATGACACACACCAGATCAATGTGGTAGAGCTTCCTTTCTGGGGGGCTAAGAGCCTTGTAATTCAAACTTTATGAGACAGGTCTCCAGTCTTCTCTGGAAGCCCCATCCCTTTTCCCAACGAGGAAATAATTACTTTTCCCTCTGAATTCTCAACATTCAATCCCTGTTAGTAGTGGAGGAGATTGGGAGGTTTGTATATCTTTAGCCCGTTGTAGGCACCAAGGCAAACAATGGTGCAACCCCACCCAGCCTGGAAGGGCTCTCAGGACAGGGTAGACCTAATCTGTGACACAAAAGCAGGGTCAGCCCCAGGCTCTCTCTACTCTCTCCTGGGGATTCCTCAACAATTAGTCCAGGCTAGAAAAGAGGGAGTTTGTGAGGGTTGGATTTCTCCAGTCCTTCCTTAAGGCCTTGTGGCAAACCACCATGTGGAAGAGACCATGTGGCTGCATAGCCCAAATTTGAGAGTCAGAAACTGAGTCAGCCTAAGGCTGTATCCCTCTCTCTCACCTTTCTGGGAGTGGTAGATCCCTGGAGCCCCCTTAGCCTGTATTCACTGGCCCAGAAACCCAAGAATTCTAAAGAGTGTCGGGGAGGGTGCCAGGAGCAGCATCTGCTCCTGGTTCCAACTTTCGATTCTGGTTCTGTCATTGTGATATTCCTGTTTTATCCCATTCTCCTCTGGGTGGTGTGCAGACTTCACCTGTTGTTGCCCAACACTAGAAGATCTATTTTGGGGTGTTGTCACCCTGTTCTCTAGCTATTTTTCTGGAGAATAGCTTCCTGTGTCTTACTGGTCTGCCATCTTCCCAGAAGTCAGGACTTTATTAGATTTTACTCTTCTGTAAAAGTATGTATTTCACTTCTTCCTGAAGGATTGAGATGAATTAAATTTCCGGCCCTCAATAATCTCCACTGCTTTTGAGAGCACCCTTAGGGTTGAATTTCTGCATTCTGTTGTAAATGTAATCAGTTCTTTGGAGAAGAAATTAGGGGATTTCTATTTTACAGCTTGCTTCCTGCCCTCCCACAATCCAGGCAAAATCTTTGTGCTCTAGTTCTGGGGTTTGGAATAATGGCACAGTTCTCAAGTTACACACCTGATTTTGGAGCTAAGATTTGGTGAAGAAAGCACAGTATATTGAGTTCTTCTTTGGACCATTCTAGGGACCAGTGTAATGCTGGTCAGTACCCCATTTTGCTCCATGATGACCACACCAAAAGTACAGCCACTGCTTCATGAGTTCCCATTTCTCCCAGACTGAGGAGACCCCTCCTGATCCCTGTTCCCTGGGTTAATGCCCTCACTTGAGTCTTGTGTTGACCCCAGGAAAGTATGTTCTTCTGACCCATTGCTGTGTGTGTAAACCTTTTGTATGTAGGTCATTTTGGTTAGATTCAGATAAGGGACATTTTTATTAGATCATTTTTTGTTAGATTGCTTTAGTTTATTTAAGGGCCTCTGATTAGGTTTCAGGCATCAGGATGGATCCCAATCATTGGGTTGAAGTCTTACATACAAGGAACACAAAGAGAAAGATTGCTGCCATGTTTACCCTGTCATGTGGGAGATGGCTTCAGAATCTCCTACAGCTGTGGAGAGACATAGAAACCCTTTTTGGCTAAGGGAGAGGCCAGAGGCTACAGTCATGGAGGAGTTTGAAACTGAAGACATCCAGGCCAGATGAGAAGGGAGAGGTGTGAGCAATTGTGACTGATGGCACACTGCTGAGCTCAAAGAGAAAGTGAGTTTGGAAGAGAAGGCAGAGGGAGACAAGCAGGACCACCATTTGGCCTTGGAAGGAGTCAAAGAGCAGCTGAACCCTTGCTAAGACAGCATTTTATATGATGCCTTGATTTGGACATTTTGACAGCCTCAGAGCTGTAAGTTTTAACCTTAATAAATTCCAATAAAAACCAAATTATTTCGGGTATTTTGCATTGGCAGCACTTGCAAAACTCAAACAGTTAGGGACACAGTGTTGGAGAGCTGCCTTGTTCCCAAATGCCATTGTGTTGCTGCTGCCCAGTGAATTCACTTGTAAATTGTGGGTGTCTCCAAACTAGGCAGGAATGAGTACTGGTAAGGCAGAGAAGGAAGTGATCTTGGCCAGTAAGGCTTACAAGACAGGGAGTTACATGGATTGGGGACTAGTCTAGGGTCATAGAGGCACCAGCATGATGTACCTCTCTCAGGTAGTTTTTGGCCAGGTGGGCAGGGACAGATAAAAGCATGAGACCTGGGATCATGTGCAGCAGAGGAGTCAGGGCACAGACAGGAAACTTCTGCTCTTTTTGCCCTTTCCTCCCTCCCTTGGCCTCCAGCATTGACCCTCTGAGGAGGCTGCTCTTACATCACCCCTCCTGGATCTCAGGCACAGGTTCAGGTCTTCTGCTTCCAGTTCTACACTCACCTTCTCCAATCTTGAGGCAGTTAAAGAAAGAGCAATACCACAATGAAAATTGTTGGTGCCAGGAAAGAAAAGTCAAAATTCACATTACAGCATTAGGTACAGCAATAACATCACCAGAATGAACAATATTAGGCCAGTGAGCTAATAAATAGTTCGGGAATCCCAGAAAGTCCTGAGACCTAGGGCGGACAAAAATAGATGTGAGGTTGTGAGATAGTGCCATGTTTGCAGAAAGCCTCAGAGGGTGCAGATGCCAGATATTTCTCAGACTAATTAAATATAAAATTTTCAACACATTTTGAACAGAGTTGAAAATGATGTAGACCTCTCCAATCCCAAAGATAACAGAGGGGTTGGATGGGAAAAAGCTGGTGAACAGTTGAAGAAGCAGGAATGTAACAGTGTTCACTGGAGTTCCCCAAGCCAGAGAAGGACTGTCCTGTTTGGGAACCAAAATCTTAGAGCCCCAATGAAATCCATCATCATAGGTTCTTAAACCACAAAGGAGAACAGGGTCCGTATTAACTCTTGCTGAGAGAGGCCTACACACGCCCAGGCAGCTGGGGAGGGGGATGAGGGAGTGAGCACTTTCCCTTTATAGGGTACTCTATTAGCGAAGAGTGAAGGGAACTGCTCCCACCCCAGTAATATCACAGATACAAATTAATATATTCAAACCAAACACTTTGCCCCATTTCATTGTGTACTGTTTTCATAATTTCTTTTAAATTATAACCAAATTATCCATGCAAAGAGTATAAAAATTAGTTATGTCTGTTATGGAAAACAGCAAACTTCCTTCTCTAGCCTCAACCCCCATTCCTCCTTCCTAAGAATTATCTGCATTGGCAGATTCTTTTGAGTACATATTTCTGTTTGTAAATACATCCATTCTCAAGTTTAATCCATCCTACAGCCTATCACATATTAGAAAAATATTGGAGTACAATTTAAGAATATAAATAAATATTTTAACTTCTTAAAATAATTGAGATTAGAAGTATATCATCCAATTATGAGAGGATTATTTCTGATTTAAATTAATGAGGAAAATTGGAGTTAAGTAAAAAGTAAGCCACTGTGGTTCTGTGGCTGTTAAACTTGAATCCACATCAGATTCAGCTGAAAATACATAAACAGTTTGGGTTCCTCAGAAGAAAATGCTACAATAATTGGCAGTATTATTTTTAAAGTGATAATTTTTTGAATGCTTATCCAGAATGTAATGGACTGAAGAACCAGTGAAAACAACCAGGACAATTTGAAATAAGTGGAAAGCCCATTTTATAAAAACTAAGAGAAATTTCCATTTCTGATGCACAAATTAGTGGTAACAAATTGAACACAGATGAGTGTGGAAGAAAATGTGGGCGGAGCAGATCTCAGAACAAACTGCAACTGCACTTTTCCTGAGGAGAAATGCATCCTGAATTGCACAGTCACAGCCACTTCCTAAAAGATTGGCAACAAGTTGCACAGACTGGAGGTGGAGATTCTTTG
>JAKSZT010008109.1:1608-14280 GCA_026826555.1 Tolypeutes matacus | reverse complement strand
GGCAATGTCTTTAACATCTAGATATTGCAAAATTAGGACTCATTTGTTCACTATATAACTATATTTAAACCAAACAAAAATGCACAGAACATACAGAAAAAGTTTTTCTGAAATTGTCCAAGAATGGACATACTAGCATATTACCTTTTGCAATTGCTTCCTTTCCATCTCCTCCAAACTAATGAAGGAGTATATAGACAGTAGTATTCTGCTTAATAATCCCATTTCCAAAAAATAGTATTTCCTATGAAATTGAGAAAAATGATATTTACAGAGTAATATGAAAAAGTACTACTACTTTTATCATATTTTGGGCACTTCTGAACATCTAGACAGACTAGATGTCTCAAATAAGAACTTATTTTGTCCACTATATACAGAGAAGTCTTGACTAAACTGCACACATTTAACACGTTATAATCTGAAAGTGTCTTATATATATGAACATTCTGGTCTAAAACCTGTCCCTTTTATCCCTCCTCCATCATCCCTCCCTGAGGGCTATTATGCTCAAGTTTTCAGAAGACAATCTTTCCTAGGAATTTTAACACAAAATGTATTAATTTGCTATTTTTTTCATACACTTGGAACCTCTTTAACATATGGAAGACTAGATTTTGTAAATTAGGACATGTCTTTCCATTATATACACTATATACACAGCAAAGTAAAAAACCAAATGCACAAACATAGGAACAATGGTTAATCTTACCTCATTCTAAACACACTAGCACAGAGCCTTTTGCACTTCTTTATCCTTCCTCCCCCAAACCAGTGCACCAAATGTGAACTATTCAGAGAGGTGGTTTGGCTATTCCAAAAAAACCCCACAATATTTTATATGAATTTTAACAAAAAGATATTTACAAAATGTGTTCTTTTACTACCTCTACTTTTAACTTATGTCAGGCACTTCAGAACATCTAGGAAGGGATATATTTGAAAAGTACTTAGTATTATCAACTATACATACAGTAGTGAGGAATAAAATGACATATAAAACAATGGTTACAATGTGAAAATATCTTCTAAATATGACCAGTCTGGCCTAGAACCTTCTCTTTCCTTCCTCTTCTCAGCCTTCTCTGCTTGACATCCTCTAACCCACAGAACAAACTTAGATGTGTTATCACTCCTGGTGTCGCTTCCAGAGGCAGTATAAATTCCTTCTCAAAGTCATTTCCAGAAGACATTTTTCTATGATTTTTTTAAAAATAAATGGACATTACAAGACGTGTGATTTTCTAACTCTATCATACATCGGCAACCAGAAAGCCTGCATGTAGCGAAAGTTTTCTTTTAAAAGATTGGGGGACTGTGGGAGATGTTTGTGTTGGATGTGGTGGGAGGTGTGGGAGGTGGGCAACATGGGAATCCCAGTAGGTTCCGTGTAATATTTTAGGTAATCTAAGCACCTCTTAAAATATATGTATATATATATATATAAATAACATTTTTGTAAGCAAATACACATATATGCATATATATTTACATATCATTTTGCAAATGTTTGTATGTATTGTGAGAATTTTGATTTTTACCCATAATAAAAAAAAAATAAATAAATAAATAAAAATAAAAAATAAAAAAATAAAAGATTGGGGGTAAAGTTGAGAGCAGCTTTTTCATATTATATACACAGGCCTTCTATAAATGGCCAGTAAATCTTCCCAAGGGTTGGTGGGCACTTCTTTTTGGCAAAATGTTGCACGTTATTTTACTATTGATCTCTTCCAATGTCAAGCAAGGTCGGGTTGAAAGATGACTAAGCCACCCACGGCCTGCTAACCGCTCCACCCGTCGTAGTCCAGGGTTCCGCTCACCTTCCAAGCCCGTTAAGGCCTTTGTCCTTCATTGTCGGGGCGAAGTGGCATCTCGTCCAGTTGGGGTGGAGCGGTCACCCAGGTCCCAGATCTACACAGCTCCACGGCCTGAAGGGGTGGGCAAACCTGAGTCCACGTTGACCCGCCTTCTGGGCCCTCGAGGCGCCTAATGGCCCTCCCAGCGTTCTTCGTAGCTGCCATCTTCTCTACCCGCCCTGCCTGCCGCCCAAAGGGGCCACATCCTGAATGTTCTGGCTGGGGCTTAGCCCCAGCTTGACAGGTTGGGGCAAGGAAACTGCCTGGTGTGTGGGGTTCAGGCTGGGAGAGACCGCCGCCGCCTTCAGGACACAATGAGGGGAGGGGAGGGGAGGGGAGGGCAGGGTTCTGCCGGTGCCTCAGGGCCTGGTCTGGACCAGAGAGTAATGGGGCGAGGGCTCTGGGTCTCTGCAAGGCAGGGAACACAGATCACCCCCCGGGCCCCCCAGCTCACCTGCCTGCCCAAAGCCGGAGGGCAAAGCATTTCAATTATTGCTACATTTGATAATTAGGATGAGAGAGGCTAGACATATTTCCTGCTTATAAGGTATACAGTATGCATGGTCTGGACCTGGGTGAACAGATGGATAAAGGACCTCTGCACTTGCATGACAATATACCAGCATCCCTTTAGTACAACAAGGCTCTGAGAGTGAGCCCTGGGCACCAATTGCATGGAGTCCATTTCCCTCATTATTTGAGGACCCCACTGCACAATGCAATTAGAAGACACATGTGCTGATCCTGCTGTTGCAGAAGCATCTTACAAGTTTCAAAACAACATCTCACAGAAGGTGCTTTTCAACAAGTCAGGGGAGAGAAGGGAACATCATGCACCTTACTCGAGCAAAAAGAATTGGTGCAAACTCCTTAATCACATCAGCAATGTTGGCACATTCCTAATGCATGTTTCTGGTAAATGCAATATGCCACCTAGAGGCAAAGTAATAGTGGACAAGAAACTCCTCCCTCTCTTTAATCAAGAAGTTTGATAATTATTAAAGGAACCTGAACTTTACAAATAGCAACACCTTCTTAGGGAGCTTTACATCATGACCTCATAATGTTGTGATGGGGATGCTATACAGTAAATGTTTTTGTCCTGACATGACTTAAATGATCAAGAAAATTAGCTTCATATATTAGAATGTAAATATTCATTATAAAATTTAATTTTAAGCTTGCTAAAGTTTTTTTGCCTTTTTATTAAGCAAAAATTTAATAAGAATATTTACTTTTATTTTTAAGTCCTCAGTGATTCCATATTTGTAACACAACAGTTTAAGTCATTCTTAGACTAGATCTGATCCACATCAATTGAAGACACAGATCATCCCTGCTCCTCTTCTCCTGCCTCAATGGCCCAGCCCATCAGCCAGCCTTCTGCTGCTCTTTGTGGACACCTTTCCCTCCTGCAGATCCATTTACAGAACCCACAGCCCAGAACCTATGCACAGGCTAATGTGAGAGCATACAGCTTTGAGCTTCAAATAAATATTTTTCTTGTTTTGTTTATTTCATTTTTGTAAAAGAGTCTATTCATATAAGAGGCACTAAGATTCCCTGACATTATGGCCTCCTTTACAGCCCAGAGCTGTGCAAAATAGACACACCATGGTAGCTTCTCTGTTCACTATTTCCACTCTCTAAGCATCAAAATCAGTTCATTAGATTCACCTGACCAGATCAGCTCTGGGTGCCCCTCACTGGAACCAAATCATTCCAGCAGGAACCAAAGTTAGGTAAAGGAAACATGAAAAATTAAATTAGTAATGATAAATCTTAAATTGCATAATACTAAAATATGTTTTATTAAATACAGTTTACCCAAAAACTAGAGTGGATATAGGTCAGCATCTCTCAAAATTCTCTTCAATTCCTATCAGGGATTATACATTAGAGACTAAGCCTTAACCATAAGATGAGACCCAGGGCAGGATAACATTAATATGTTGGAAAGGTTGAGGAGTTTCTTTTAAGTGTTTGAACATTAACCAGATGGAAGAATAACTCTTCATTGCCAGCATCAGGAAACTTCCTGAGAGGAAGAGAAGGCTGAACAAGGCCACTTCCTACTGTCAGACTGTCCCCTAGAGGCCATCAGCAGCATGACTGGGGAAATGCAAGGCTTAAAATTACCAAACCTCCCTACCCTGAGCTCATGCCACCACCACATGATTGTCTATGTAGAAATCTCTGAATCAACAGAAAAATAATTTCAAGGATGAAAAAACAATATAGAAAGCTTGCAGGGGGAAAGGCTCATATATAAAAAGTTAATTCTTTCCTACATACCAACAATGTGAAGTTGAAATTTGAAAATAAAAAATCTATACAATTAAAAATCGAAACAAAAAATGAAATATTTAGAAATGAATCTAACAAAATATGTGCAAGATCTAGTCACAGAAAAATACAAAATTATAAAGAATGAAAACAAAGATCTAAATAAATTAGAGATATTTTATGTTCTTATAATGGAAGACTCAGGACTGCTAAGATATCAATTCTTCCCAACTTGATCTATAAATTCAATGCAATATCAGGCACAATCCCAGTAAGTTATTTTGTTAGTATCAACAAATTTATTTTAAAATGTATAGGGAAAGACAAAAGTCATAGAATAACAACACAATAATGAAGAAGTGCAGCACACAAGCCAAATTCAAAACTTAATATAAATCTACAAGAAACAAGGCAATTTTTTATTGGTGAAAAATAGGCACAGTGATGAATATAAAAGAATAGAAATCCCAGATATTGAGTAATAGAAATATAGTCAACTGATCTGTAAAGAAGCTTTAAATTACATAAATGTACATAAAAAATATAGGGGATTCCCATATACCCCACCCCTTTCCCTCTCACACTTCCCCCCATTAACAATATCTCTCATTAGTGTGGTACATTTGTTACAATTGATGAGCACATATTGAAACATTGCTACTAACCATTATCATTATTTACATTATACTTTTTACTTTACACCATTCAATTTTATAGCTTTTGACAAAATGTATAATGGCCTGTAACCATCATTGCAATATCATGCAGGACAATTCCAATGTCCCCCAAAATGCTCCATGATACACCTATTTTCCCCTCTCTCTCCCCTCAGAACCTCTGGTGGCCACAGCCTTTACATCAATGATACAAGTTCTTCAATTGCGAGAATAATAAGTGTGCTTTATTAGTCCATAGTTTTATTCTCCCCTTATGTTTGTTCATTCCAATATTGAGGATTTGGGTATGGTGATGCCCACTCTGTTTCTGATTGAGAAGGGGCTTAGATCCCACTGGGCAGGTGGCTGTAACTGTCTTGCTTGCAAGCAATTGATCTGTAACAAAGAAGCTGAAGCAATTTAAAGGAGAGAAGACTATCTTTTCAACAAACGATGTTGTAATCAAATGCAAATAAATAAATAAATAAATAAATAAATAAATAAATAAATAAATAACCCAGACACATACTTTCATAGAAATTTAAAAATGGTTCATGTAAAGCACAGAAGTAAAAATTTGTGCAAGAAAACATAGAAGAAAGCCTAGGAATCATGTAGTTGGCAAAGAATTTTTAAATACAATACCATAGGAATGACTTATGAAAAAAAATGTTAACCTTTACTTTATTGAAATTAAATACTTCTTTTCTACTAAAGACACTGCAAAGGCAAAGAAATTTCAAGCCATATACTGTAAGGAAATTCTTGCAAAATCCTTATATCTGACAAAGGGCTATTATACTGTGGTAGGGACACCTAAAATGGTGCCCCCAAGCAGCTAAAATGGCTGCCAAGTGCTACGTGACTCCCGGCATGAACCTGAAAAGACTTCTTTCAGTCAATCCTCAATGTCCAATCATAACCTTTTCTAAAAATCTTCTTTTTTGCCAGTTACTATGTACGTCACCCCTCTTCCTCCAATCATGTCCTTAACTCACTTCCCTTATCAGAACCTATATAAGCAACAAACCTTCCTGTAATAAATTAGACCTGCGTACTTACCTCGTCTCCGCGGTGGTCTTTCCTCTGTGCGCCCTCCACGCCGTCTGGGCCCCCGAACGCTGGTTGCCGCTCAGCGTTCCCCTTCCGCCAACAAGTGGTTCAGAACAACCACATTATACAAAATGTACAAATGTTGTTATAATACAAGTGAGTATAATAACACAAACAAAACAGGTATAATTGGGCAAAAAGTTCTACACAGATACCCCATCAAAGAAATTAGACTGAAGTAAAAATGTAATATTAAAAGTGAATTAAATGGAAAAAATACAATTGGTATGACTTATGGACTGTGGTTAACAGCAATACTGTAATATTCATGTATCTATGCCAAAGAGGTACTGTGTTGATAATAGGGGAGTATGGACAAAGTGTGCCAAATGTATGCTCAGGATCATAGTTGGTGGTAATAGTCTGATGATATTATCTCATCTGTAACAAATGTTTCACCATAGTATGGTGTGTTGATGAAGAGGTGTTGTATGGAAATTCTACACATATGCATTATTGTTTTGTAAGTTTGCAACTTCTGTAAGAAAAATATATTTTAAAAAATAATAAGATGGGTTGGGTGGAAAATACACAAAATGTTAGATATGGGTTATAATTAGTCATAAGATTTTGATGATACTCTTTCATAATTTGTAACAAATGTCTCACAACAATGCAGGGTGTTAGTAGTGGGTTGCTGTATGAGACCCAGGTATGAAGTTATGCTTGTTTGTTTTGTAATTTCACATTTACTATATACTTATTGCTTATGTCTGTTCATGTATGAGTGATATTTCAATATAATTTTTTGAAAAGGGGATTAGAAGGGAAGAGTTGAGAAATAGGTATTTTCCCCTTTTCCTTCTGATTGCCAAGAATCTTGGAGAAATGGTGACATCTGAATGGAGTTGAACTGGTCAGCAATTGTGGCTTTAGAGTTGACATCCTGAAGCTTCAGCATATGTACAGCTTTCTCCAGCCAGAGGTCTCAGAATGAAGAGGGTTTCTCAGAGAAGCATTCAATCTGGTTAATGATGCCTATAGGACTCTTCTAGCCCCCTGAGCAAGGGACTGTAACTTGCAAGCTAAACTCCATGGAATAGAGATACACAAAGGTACATATTATGAAATGGGCAGGGAATTTCTCATGGAAATAATGGAAATCAATGAAAAACATGCAGAAGTTCAAAGTGAAACTGGCAAAAAGAGATTTAATTCATTGTCAGATATGTCTGTGGTGTTCCCATTGTGTTATCAGGCTCAGGCTTGGCACTGAGAATAAAGTAGTGGACAAGAAAGACGTGACCCAGGCCTTCATGGAGTTTGTATTTTATAGCTCCACATGTCCAAAATGGAGTTCAGGAGGTTCCCTCTCACCTTTCACTAGGATTAATTCCTAAACTTCCTCCCCCACAGTTACCTGCTAAGGTCCAACTAAACAGAAAGAATATACTAAGAATGGGTGCAGAATTTTGAAAAATATGACTTTGAAAAATCCAAGGAAATCATAACAAAGATGAAAAAATTTTCAAATGTGGAAGAAAAGGTAAATTTAAAGAAGATTTCACTTTAATTTTTTTTAAATTAAAGTTTTGTATATAAAGATCTGATATATTTTTAAAAAAGGAATATGAAAAGATGCTCAACATAATTTGTCTTATGGTAATTGCAAATTGAAACAATGAGGCACCACTACACATGTGTTAGTAAGGCTAAAATTAAAACAAAACAAAACTGAGAACCCCTTCTGCTGGTGAGGATGCAGAACACACCAACACCACTGCTGGTGGGAATCCAAAGGGGGTCCATGAATGTGAGTACACGGTTTAACTGTTTCTTACAAAGCTAAACTTACTCTTACCAAAGAAACCAGAAAATATGCCCCTATGCATTTACCCAAATGATTTGAAAGTAAATGACAACAAAAACCTTCACATGAACGATCATTCCAGTTTAATTCATTATCACCAAAACTTGGAAGCAGCCAAGATTTCTTTCACCATGTGAATTGACAAACAAATGTGGTACAGCCACACCGTGGAATATATTGTTATTGTTTCTTTTTAAAAATTCTATTGTTGCTCTATATTCTCTGACATTATCTCAACTTAATCCTCTAAAGTTTTACTCAAATTTTCAATATTAGTTAAAATACCCAAGTGCATTCTCTTTCTGATATGCATCTTTCTGTTATAGCACTCTTTTTGAATTCTGGACTTTAAATCATTTTTATTCTTTTTTTTAATTCTTTCAATAACTTATTAAAATGTAATTTATTTTAATAATTTATCATAAGATTTTTATTCCATATGCTCCTGTACTTTTAGCTGGTTTCTTATCCAAGTATTTATTTGCTTATGCTTGTTCTTGAGTCTGCATTTTGTTTTGCAGATTTCCTCAAATTTTGTAATATTAGTAAGTTTCATAGTTCAAAAAATGTCACAAAGAAAATAGAGAATTTTTAAATGTCAAGTTTCTTGATTTGTGGAAAGTTCTGGAAGGAACCCACATTTTAATGTATTATTTTTGTAAATCTCATGTTGACCAGTTTTAATAAGATGCATTTTATCACTTCATGCCAGGCAACTATAAGACTGACTCTTACCCTCTTGAACTTTATATAGTGAAAACAAACTGAAGATCTCACTGTCCAGGTTGTATAAATACTGGTAAACATCCTCTCCAGGTGCACTTTACCTCTGAGCTAAAAAAAGTTCATGTCCCTGAACATAGACGCAATGCCACCCAACTCAGGTAAACATGCAATTTCCATTACACTCATGGAATAAAAAAAGGGACAAATGATTCTTTTCCCAGAGTAGAGTCAGTGTGACATTTAGGTGCAATTAAAAAAGGTTTCCAAAGGTTCTGGTTCTGGAAGATGGAAATTCATGTTTTTTCACATCATCCTCCCTCATGACACTTGAGTACCCATAAGATCACTTTCCCACTTACATCAGGGCAATGATTAGTTCTTGGGTCTGAGAAAACAGTCAATGGTGCCATTAGCTCAGAAACCAGAGGCTGAATTCACAGACAGGGATCTGGTTTGGTGTTGCCTGTCTCAGCTCCTCCTTGAGTAGGCAAGGGATGGTCTCAGGATATTCAGAGATCAGTCCTCCTTCTCATATGGAATGTGTTCCTCCATCCATTCAGTCTCAGAGACAAAGATCCAGGGAAAGATGAGAGGCCTTGTTCTGTACAGACAAAGCAGGCACTCTGTGAGAGCAGAGCAGGGCAGAGTGAAGTCCCTCATGGAGAACCCCTGCTGAGGACTTTCTCCATCCCACACACTTTTGTTCAGTACCCACTTGCTTATGGAGCTGACCCTGCCTATCCTTGAAGGTGCTGCAGTTCCTGGACTCCTACAGTCTGTGAGCTGCTTTGTCCACCTCTCTACCCTCATCTCCTATCCTAAGCTTTGGAGCAAGCTGTTCTCCATTATGACTGGTTATTTCATGGTGGGTGTCCTTCTAATGTGTTTACAAAGATTATGTCATTTTCTTATATCAATACTGGGCTATGGCTCCTAATACCATCCCCTCCTGTGGTTGGAGATCTTGGGAAAAGGGTGACAGGTGACCAGAGTTGAGCAGGAAATAAACTCCATGCAGTGCAGCCTCCATGCTGTGAACCCCATGTGCTGCCCTGTGGGGTGGGGACAGCTCTCTGTGCTCACACTGCAGAAGCACCCACTAGAGACACAGGTCTAGAGGATGGCAAGGCTAGGGCTGGAGCACAGGTCAACCAGGGCTATGCTTAGTTGTCCCCACCACCCAGCACAGGTACACCTAGGAAACTCAGTAACCTGTTCAGCCTCTAGTACCCATAGCAAAGACACATGCAAATCACACTGGGGCCTCACAGAAGAAATCCCTGTCACAGGCTGGGCCCGTGTGGTGGGTCTTCATCCTCCAGATGGCCATGCAGATGCTGAGGCTCCTCCGTTGCCTGCTGGAAGCTCCCCTGGGCGAGGGCCTTGGGGTTCAGGAGTTCACAGGGGCTTGATTGTAGGACAGGATGACTCACAATGAGTCTTCTTTTCCCCAGGTGTCCTGTCTGAGCTCACCCTGAAGGAGTCAGGTCCTGGGCTGGTGAAGCCCTCACAGACCCTCTCTCTAACCTGCTCTGTCTCTGAAGGCTCCATTACCAGCAGTTATGGATGGAATTGGATCCACCAATGCCCTGGAAAAGGGATGGAATGGATGGGTTTCAGGTACAAGACAGAGCACAAGCTATAACCCAGATTTCCAAGGCTGCATCTCCATCACTGCTGACACATCCAAGAATAAGTACTCTCTGCAGCTGAGCTCTATGGTGCAGAGAACGTGGCCACTTATTACTGTGCAAGAGACACAGTGAAGGGAAGACAGTGTGAGCCCAGACACAAACCTCCCCTGCAGGAGGGAGATGGGCTGCAGGGGGTGCCCAGGACCAATAATGACAGGACTCAGCCTCAGGAGCAGGTGCGGGGGGGGGGAGGTTTCTTGTCAGTGTCTGGGGCTTCCTTTCCCCAGAGCCCATTTCCCTGAGGACTTGTCTTCCCCTTTCCTGAGTTCTTTATTTCAGTCCCCAGTGCAATGTCAGGAATATTCAAAGCAGCAACTACTTCCCTTCTAGAGAGAAATGAGGTCACTGCCCCTGTCTCTCCATCCCCTTATTTTGGTCTTTGACTTAGCTCCCAGTATAACCTTTTGTAGCTCATTTGAAATAGTATGTCAACCACCACCTGAAAACTACAGATATTTTGTGACCAATAATGCCTCTGTTCTTCCTAAAAATTAAACCCAAGTTAGGGAAAGAATGAGTAATTAAACTTTCACTTTTTCTTTGTAACATAGATTTTTATATCTTTATAGTTTTAATTCACAGAAAAACAGAAAATATAGAGACTTCTTATAGATACCATAAATATTTTCTACTAATATTTTCTACTGTTAATCTCATATATCTATGATACATTAATCAAAACTAAGTTACCATTAATAATAATGATAATAAATTATAGACATTTTTGGATTTCACCCATTTTTCTATGTAGGTTCTCTTTCTTTTATTTGATACAATCCTGTACACCATGCTTTTTTGAATGTCTAGAAGGATATTTGATTGTTGTGTCTTCTCCTTTGCCTGGTGACAGCCTTCCAAATTGAGTGTCTCTCACTTGGGACATGTGTCTATGGGGATGGCTGTGATTGCTGTGACTGACAAGGATATATTCTTCTTCCTTCCTGGTGCCCTAGTCCAGGTGCAGCTGCATAAGTCAAGCCCAGGAGTAGTGAAGCCTTCACAGAACCTCCTTCTCATCTGCTCTAAGTTTACTCCTTAAAAACCAGTATTTCCTGTAGCATTGGATTTGCTAGCTTGCAGGATGGGCTCATTGGATGGGAAAATAGATTATTGTGGAGTCAGAAAATACAATCCTTTCTTCCAGAGTCACACTGCATCTCCAGGGACACATCCAAGAACCAGTTCTGATTGCAGCAGAGCTCCATGACTGCCAAGAGTCCTGTGATGTATTACTGTGCTGGAGACACACAGAGAGTGGATGGCAGATGAACCCAGACTCAAAGCTTCCCTGCAGGGCACAGAAGGAAGCTGAGCTAAAGGGGCACTCAGGACACATTGAGTACAGGGAACAAGCCCAGGAAAGGGGCAAGTGTTCTGCCAGGATCTGAGTTCTCCTCACTGCCATAATTTGGAAAATAACAGTAAATGATGGCAATCCAATTAGTTTCACTGCAATAATTAAGACTGCAGTGGAAGGATAGATACATAGATTAATGGAACAGAATATATTTGCTACGGATAAAATAAGAATTAGATATAAAATTGAATGCTCAAATCAGTAAAAAATAATCTGATAAATTGCACTTCACCAAAATAAAAATATATTTGAAGGGTCTTCTGAAAAAAATGAACAGAAAACAGGAAATTTTAAGAATAAAATTAAAATATATATTTCTTAAAATAACTGCATCAAAATATATACCATCTTTTACTACTCAAAAAAAAAAAAAAAAAAGAATACACTACAATAAAACAGGAATAAATGAATACATGAATGGGGCCTCAGTATCCTAAATATAGAATTACCATATGTGTCAGTAATTTCTTTCCTATATACTTACCAAAATGTATTGAAAACAAACATAAAAAAAAACAGTAGTACAAGAATGGTCATAGTATTATTCAAAATTGCCAAAAGGTAAATACATACCAAAAGGCCCATCAATTGACAAATTGATAAAACCATACAGTACATCCATAGAATAGAACATTATTTATCCACAAAAAGAAATGGAGGTCAGGTAAATGCCTCATTATGGATGATCCTAGAAAACATTCTGCTAAATTAAAGAAACCAGTCTTACAAAACTACAAATTGTATGATTCCATTTATATGAAATATCCACAATAGGTAAGACCATAGAGAAGAAAAGCAGATTAGTGAAAGTCAGGGTGTGGGAGAACGGGATAGTGAGGGGTGGCTTGTTAATGGGTACAAGGTATTCTTTTAGTGTGATGCAAACATTTTGGAACTAGGTACAGATGATGGTTGTACAACCTTGTGAATGTATTCAATGCAAATGTATTTCACACTTCAAAATGGTTAATTTTATTTTTATTAATTTCATTTAAATTAAAAAATATATATCAAATGTTGGCCTCTGCACATGAAAAATTAAAGATCCATTAAAACAGTGCAAATTAAAATATACCCACTAAATTTTAGTGCCAGCAGATACACAGTCTCTTTTTTTTTTTTTTTTTTTTTTTATTATGGGTAAAAATCAAAATTCTCACAATACATACAA
>JAKSZT010008028.1:330555-345916 GCA_026826555.1 Tolypeutes matacus | reverse complement strand
TTGTGCTGCCGAAGTAGGATGATCACTGTCCTCGCTGTATTCCCAGTAATTTCCCGGAGAGGCTGGCGCAGGTCCCTCCAGCTTCTTATGCTACAGCAGCAATCTGATCTAATTGGAAAAAAGCCGGTACCTACCAGCACTGTGATTTTCAGTTAGCCCCGCTTCCCCTCTTGTCTGGCGCAGAGTTAAGATGGCAGCTACCGGCATCTTTCTGACTTGGACATGTTCAAACTCTAGCTGTTCTTAGGATTATACTTTAGCCTGCCAAATTTACTAATCATTAGCTGAAGCTGGTGCCCAACCATCTCTTCCTTCCCCATTTTGGGAAGTAGAGCTTTCAATTTCAGCTGTGGAACAGCTCCCGATGAAGCTTGTGCCTCCAGTGGAAGATGGGCACCATCCTCCCTGGTGTGGGGTGCTCTCTACTTATGAATCTTCTCTGCAATGGGCAGTATCCTCCTTCCATTCTTTCAAGGATGTTGCAGGGTGCTCTTCTGGTCTCCTGGAGCCCCCTAACAAGTACTCTAGAGAGCTCTGGGTGATCACCAACTGCCCTATAGCAGGAGCTGATTTTCGGAGCTCTTTACTTTGCCACTATCTTGCTGGTTGTCCTCTTCTTCTACACAATATTTTATTGTATGTAAAACTGTTCTTGTAGACCTCTGTTACTTCAGGATTTTAGCCTATATGAGAGTTGAGAAAATGGTTTTATTTGAGTCTTTCATATTGATCAAGATTTAAAAAAAAATCCTTTCTATCTATTTTTCTAGCTTCTATCACCTCTTAAAGTAAAATCAGCCACACATGCACACAACTTGTTTAATAGTCCCGAAATATTAGTTAGCAGGAATACCATCAGTCTGGGTGAAATGGATAAACTCCATGTATTCTGTAACATGTTTACATTTCCTTAGAATGATGTAGAGAATTTCTGTGTTGGGACATGATTTGCTAAAATATATCTTCATTTGTACACCAACTTATTACTGTACAGAGATCAGTCACCAAGAATTGCCAAAAAATTATATGGCCAAGAGTTTCAGGAGAATTTAAGTGAAAAATACTTTTATTTCATTGGCATGTCCATAGCAGAATGTGGTAACAAAGATGAATTATTTTGGTCACTTAAATTATAGAATTTTGGGATTTCCTAGATTTATTCTCAATAGAATGATATTTATTATATATTTACTGTTCCATGACAAACATAAAGAATACTAAACTTTTGGTTTAAACCACTTCATTTTTCAATGATTTGATAAAAAATTCCCATTGATTTATTTTAGATAAATAAAATATGGACATGATTTTTAAATTTTATGCATCCTTCACATAATATCAAAAATTTAAATTAATGCAAATATTTCAATGCTCAGAAATAAGCATTCTGCAATGATGCCATGTTCATGAAGTTGAATAAGACATGCCTGACAATTTAGCTCATTATTAATTTTCTTTTGAAAGATTAAGTTGCTTTTCTAAGCTCACTTTTTCAATAGGTGTTAAACTGGACTTTTTATTCCAGGGTTATAGAGATTATCAATCCTCACAATTGTCTTTTCTGACATACCAGTGAAGTGAAATTTAAAGTTATAATTTTGTTGAAATTTCTCTAGTGTCAGTCAAGATGTATTATGTAATGGACACTTATTTGACTACTTATTGATACATATTAAAACTTTGCTTATGGAGTAGTTGTGGCTCAAGTGCTTGAGCACCTGCCTCCCACATGGAAGGTCCCAGGTTCAGTTCCCAGTGCCTCCTGAAAAAGCAAAAACAAATAACAAGCAAAACAAATGAAAAAACCAACTCAGGGAAGCTGAAGAAAATTAAATGAATAAATTGTATCATTCATTTGTTGGCTGAATAAGTCTTTTTAAAAATCTGCAAGTTTAAATATTTGTTTTCAAATACAATTTGCTCAATTTTCCACATCCTGTTCTTATATTAAACTATTTTATTAATACAAACACTCAAACTAAATTAGAAATTATTATGAGTCTTTTTGTGTTTTCATGAAACAATGTACATTGCCTCAATTTATACAGAAATTGGAATTTAGCTTAATTACTTATTTTTACTCTAGAATTCTCTATCAAATCAGCATATTTTTCTAACCCCATAATTATGAAGCTGTTTATTCCATGTATTAGAATAATCTCTCACCTAGATCTGTGAGAGCCTTTCTGGGAAATAAGGACAGGCTGTTTTTTTTCTCAGTCTAGTAGTTTTAAGATTATTTGCACATTATTTTCTTGGAATATGAACATTTCAATATGACAAAATCTTAGTGTATTTCATTTTAGTGACATAAATCATTTGTAGTTCAATGAATGAAGCCTGGCCCAATGCATGGCAAATGCTTTACCTCTTTAAACCCGGAGAAGAAAATCACTTAAGAATTGTTCAAACACCTTGGTCTATGACAAACTGAAGGAAATACAAAAGTTACCTTGTTGATATTGAGCTCCTAAATATGGATCCTGGATTTAGTGTTCAATCACTAATGCTTGCAGTTAATATATAGGTGCCTCTTTAACATTGTTTTTTGTTTTTGTTTTTGCCTTGCACTTATTTTTTCATATCAATAAATTGCCCATTTTGGCCCTTGTAGTTTGTTGTATCATTATTATTGTTATTCAAATTTTAACTTAATGACAATATATCATGTTTGTATTTTCATATACTCATTATTCTTGTGAAGTCCTTGGATGGATTTTAGAAACATACTTTGTTAAGGGAAAGCACGACCATTTCATATATATCTTATATTTGTTTATGTAGTCTCTAAAATGACAATGAAATAAATATCATCCAACGATTAATAATAAAATTGTTTATACAAACTATTACTGAAAGAATTAAATCATGAAAGTTACCACAAGTTGTTTCTGATTTCTGGCATTTCTATTATGCCATCAGTCTGTTTCTTATTCAGTGAATTGTGAAAAAACAAAGATGAGGATATAATTGAGTGGGCTCTATTTTCACAGGATATTGTCTTGAGAACCTATATATATATATAGATGAAATGTCAGTGTTTTCATCCAATTTGGATACATACAGGATTCAGTTGAAGAATGTAACTGGAGTCACTATGCTTATATTGATGGGCTTCACGGTTGATTTTAATTTTTAATTTTCAATTTTTAATTTTAAAGAAGCTTTATATTACACAGATGTTACATAAAAAATTTAGGGGAATCACATATGCCTCACTCACTCCCCCTCCCACATTTTCCCGCATTAACAACATCCTTCATTAGTATGGTACATTTATTAAAGTTGATAAACACATATTGAAACATTGCTACTAACAGTGTAATATAGTTTACATCATAGTTTACACTCTGTCCCACACAATTTTGGGGGTTATGACACAATACATATGGCCTGTACCCATCATTGCAATGTCATTCAGGACAACGTCAATGTCCTGAAAATGCCCCCATATTACACCTATTCTTCCCTCTCTCTACCCTCAGAATCTCTGGTGGACACTGCCTTTATATCAATGATAAAAGTTCTTCCATTACTAGAATAATAAGAAGTCTATTTGAGTCCATTGTTTATTCGCTAACCTTGAGGATTTTGGATAGTGATGCTCACTCTGTAATTGAGAGGTGGCTTAGGTCTCATGGGGCCGATGGATAGAAGTATCTTGCTTACAATTGCAGACACACTCTGTTCCTTGGGATGGGCATTGTCCATCACCATCTCCTTATTAGCTGTCTGGGTGTGTCCAATGAACTGGATAGTAGGTTTTATAACTCTGTTGAGATTCAGTGCTTGACTGACACACAAACAGACCAAAGATTTAAGTCTCTGGGATATATATTTTAAAAGTATAGTGCTAATTATAGGTTGAAATATGAGGGGCAGAAGAACCATGTGTAGAGTCTAACTTTGTCACACTTGAGAACATAAATTCCAGAGTAAGCCCACTGAGAGAGTGCCAGATTCCTGAATTTTATGTCTAGCTTTGAGTGTCTGGATGTCTCCAGAGCTCTCAGGAGCCCTGTTGTTTGAGACACTGTTTACAGTGGCAGACAAGCAAAAGGGTAACTTCTGGAATGACTTCCCAACTCACTTTAAAATCTCTTAGCCATAAAAACTCATTTATATTTAATATCTCCCCCTTTGGTCAAGATCTTTTTCCAGATGCATTGTTAGTTGGTGCTTGGTAATAATCCCTTGGTACCAAGGAAGCTCATCCCTGGGTGTCATGTCCAACACAGGGGGAAAGGTAGCGTGTTTATATGCTGAGTTTGGCTTAGAGAGAGGCCACATTTTAGCAACAAGGAGGCTTTCAGGAGGTAAATTTAGTCTATGTATAATACTAAGCTATGTTTCAATTTCACAAGAAAAGTTTCATAAGTACAATAGCAACTTATCTCCTTACACTAGTAAGAAATTTGGGATGATTCTATTGGTCCTTGGGATTTCCCACCTCCACAAACCCATATACTATTTCCTGAGTGTGTTGTCATTCTTGGATGTGTGTTATTCTTCAATTGTCATTCCCAAAATATTAGTCAGTTTCCTTGTGGAGATTCAACCCATTTCATTTTCTGGATGTGCAACACAGATGTTCCTTTTAATCTTTGGGACTACAGAAAGTTTTCTCTTGTCTGCATTGGCTTATAGATGCTATGTAGCAATCTATAATCCACTCCTTTTTTTGGTTAACAGAACACCCTAAGTCTATATGCCACTTATCATTGCTCCCTATGTTAATGGTATTGTGCATGCTTCATTACAAACAGTGGTCACTTTTAACCTGTCTTTCTGTGCATCCAATGAAATTAGATATGTGTTTTGCAACATCTCTCTAACCCTTGCTATTTCTTGTTCTGACACTCACATCAACTAACTTCTACTTTGTGTGCTTTATTGAAATAGTGCTTAAACTAATTTGTCTTGATCTCCTATGATTTCATTCTCTTGGTCATTTTGAAGATACGTTCAGCTGAAGGTGGGTGGAAAGCCTTTTCCAATTTTGGCTGTCATCTAACTTGCTTGACAAATTATCATGGTATAATCCTGTTTATGTATGTGAGGCCAAGTTCCAGCTATGCTTTGGACCATAATAAGTGTCTAAATTTTTTCACTATTGTTATTCCCATCTTCTTTGGTTTAAGAAACAAAGATGCTAAAGAGGCAATGAGAAAAATTGTTTAAGAGAAATTGGTACATAAATAAAGTACAATTCTAGCATTGAATAAAACTTGAATGTTATATATTAATTCATATCTCTGGTAAAAAACTAGGGAAGAAAACATCTATTTAGTATTTGCATATCTTAGAATATTTCCAAAAAAAGTAATAATCTTTCCTCCAATGAAACATTTTGTATTTATAGGTAAATTGAGTTCTCTATATGGCTTGATTTTGTTCCAACTTATCCATATTAGTCATTAACTTATACTGACTTATTAGACTTTGTGTAATTTGTTTATCACTTACTATAATTAAGGAAGATATCAGGAAATGGCAGCTTTATATAACCACACGTGGTTTATAATAAATCCCAAGCATTCATTATGAAATTAATTTCCCATCCTGGAATCCCTCTGAAGGACTCACCAATATTATCGCATTTCTCTAAGTGGCCTTACACTTTCAGATCCATCCAGCCCTCTGGACATGCATTTTCTCTTTTTTGGTTCAGCACAATAAATATTTATCCCATTATTTCCTTCCCACCATCTAAGTGGATGAGATCAGTTATAACTATAATGAGTCTGAGGTTCTATTACATATTTTTTTAACATGGACATTCAGTAACACCTTATTCACAATGGTGAAAAACTGGAAACAACCTAAATTTCCAACAACAAGATGGTGTTAATAAATGTTTGCTTTGCGTATGGAAAAAATAAACTACTGACTAATTGTTCTACTTCAAAGATTCTATTCATCTGAGATTTTTTTTCAACATTCTTACTCTTTTCTTCAAGTATTTTCTTATGCTTAATTGGGACATATAAGTAGAGGTATAGCTATAACTGACAATTGCAGATTTGATGTGGTGTGTCTGTTGTTGCCCCCAGTGAGCCTTTCTTCTGCTGATCCCCAGAGTTAACTGGATCATATGGTTAATGGCTTGTTGAATATCATCCAAACTAGGAACCATTACCAAATTAGGAATTGTGATAGACTTCAGTTTTATAAAGGAAACAATATCAACTGACTGCTCTTGCCTATAATGGCTTGCAACAAATATTCTTTTCATTGTCTCTGAAGATAACCACATAGCTTTTTGAAGATTGTCTAATAATTGATGACATGAAAAAGCAAAGACTTCTTTATATTCCTTTTAAAATTCATCTTCTTTATTGTTAACCTCAACATCACTCACAATATTAGCCTTATAATTAGTGCTTTCCCCCTCTGTTTCATTTCCAAAAACATGTTTTTTTTGCTGTTCTGACAATTGTTTTGATTTTCCCATTTTTAATTTAATAAATTTTCTGAAATAATGATATGGGTTCTCTACACCTTCTTCCACATGCTTATTTTTGTGGTTTAAAACCTCAGCCCATGCTTTTGTGTATATTTCCTTGAAGGTCAACAAATCTTCTACTCTGGTAGCACCACTTTCAGGCAGGGAAATTAACACCATTTTGCCCATCTTTTTAGAACTGCACCAATAAGCATTTCCTACAAATCACTGACCTTCTTTAAAAGTTGATTGAACATATCCAAAACTAAACTGACTTCTTCAAAGAACCTTTCCAATGTTAAATATGATCATGTTAATATAGTGAGCATTTGTCTCAACAGAGATTCTATCTTTTTAATTTGAGGGGTCATCAAGTTAATAAGCACAGAATGAACTTCCTGACATAACTCATCATAATACTCAAACAAGACCCTGAAATATAGTTTGCTTTCAATCTACTTTTGAATTTTAGCGATTTCCTTGCCTGTTTTGGTACATCCAGCTTCATTTTTATAATGTACTTAGATTCTCTAACAACTTCCATAATTTTTGGATCAAAATTAACCAGCAACTGTCTTGATTCTGGATGTCACACACAAAGTGTGGCTTGTAATGTGTACTGTAACTGTGAAATCTCTCTGACCAAGGCTGTGTGACAGACTACCTCAAATTCCACCAGGATGTTGGAAATTTTGTTATACTGACAAATGTTGGATTTACCTTCCAATCTTTACACAATTTTTGAGTTTTTAAAGAAATAGTTGATGGGCTCACTTTTCCAGCAATGGAGCTTCCTCACCCAAAATATTTTTCCTGTGATAGGAGGCATATTGCAAGCAAGAGGAGATCACCCTTATGAGAATGATTAGGCTTCTTTGTAGCTTCATGTTCAACCATGTTAGTTATATATATATACAGGCCTTTGAATATTGTCTGGCAATTAGTAGATGCTCAGTAAATATCATCTATTTTTACCATTATTATATAACATCAATCATTTTCAAACAAAAACTATTTTCCTATTTGTCATACTCTATTCCAGTCTTATTTTCTTTATCATTTAAAAGAAGTTCAACCTTTATGATACAGAAAAATTTGATATACCACTATGAACAAAAGGATTTAGTGTTAAAAATAATTTAGACCACATTTTACATAAAACATGATATGCACTGTTATAAATAGGTCAAATAGAGTGACAATTTAAAGTTTTAGTGTGCTCACATTGCCCAGTGTTTATATTACATTTATTTTATAGCACGATAAATGCTTTACAGAATATATTATGAGGGCAGGGTAGTCTGAATGTAATTAAGCATAAGTAATTCCTGAACTTACTCTGAAAAATTATAGAATCTGTTCACCATAATTGTCCAACAAACCACAGGAAATAATTTCTCAATCATAGAAATGTAAATAAATGAAAACAAGGTAGCACAGCTCATAAAAAAGATCAGAAAATATAAACAGCCTATAAATATAATAAAAGATGCAATGCATATACAAGATTGGAGATTAGATTACAATATATATCATTTAAAAAATAAATGCTAAACAAAGACGTAGCTAATTGCAAACAAAACAAAAAGGAATGGCAAGAAATGTGAATTCTATACAGATTTAATAGCAAAATTAAATCTTAATACAATAATTTATATTGTTACTATGATAAGTTAAACTTTTTATTTAAATTCAGAATGAAGTGGAAAATAGTGGATATATCAATTACTTGAATAAATTAATAAACCATGATTAACTAATTAGAATTCAGTAAAATTTCAATCCTAAAATAATTTGAACTTTATTATTTCACAACTCATTTAAGAAAATGAACAAATAATCTGCAATTAAAAGCTTAATATAAATTAAAGTAATACAAATCACTTGAAGGGAAAAATATATCTAATAACCATTGATTATGTTAAATATAAATAATCATATATAGCAAAATGAAGAAAACATTCTTTCCAAACTATGCATTGAATAGCAGAGAAAATTAAGACTGTAATTCCAGCTTATGTAGATGTATTTGTAAAAAGAAATATTAGTAAGCTACCTGGATAAAAGTTATGGAATGTTACAAAATTTGTATTCATTTTTAATTCTTAGCATTACAACTTTTTTCTATTAATAATTTTAAAACAAATGAATGCAAAATTTAACTAAAAACTTTATATCTTTCAAAAGATCATGAACTTACAGAAACCAGGAAAAAGGCAATTAGGTTTATTTTTATCATACCGAAATTATATAAAGAAATAGTAATACTTAATTTGTTGATGCTTCACAGAAGCATTTTCAAATGGTTAACAGACACAAAAGAGACATAACTGCATGAAGGTACACAGCCTCATGAATTTACAAATCATCAGTGCTTAAAACATTGGAAGATGAGATTCTTGATTATTCTCATTTACCAAGAACATGTTCATCTCCCAAGTTGAAATGACAAAGGAATTATCAAAATTTATAGTGAGGAGTGGAAAACAAAGCTGTAAAAACAAACAGAAAATTATAAAAAATTATATATTTATATCTATGTCTATATATCTAATGTACATACATATGAATAGTCTAGAAGACCATGAACAAAACTCTTCAATGTTAACATATTTCTTCTATAAATTCATCCTATTGCAATATTTTACTTTGCTCTGCCACCAAACATTGAATTTCTCTTGGTCCTTTTTAGCTGTTTGTTTATGAATGATTAGCCAAAAATATTTGTAAAACACCAGCAAACAAATTCATGAGAAAAAGTTATTGTGTATTCAAAATTTTAGAAGAATATAAACATTCTGATGATCCTGATCAAAATTTATTTGTACCGCATTAAATTATTTCTATTCATGATCTTATTTAATCTTTAATGTGACTCTATGGATGAAGAATTATTTTGCTTGTACAGTTAAGGAGACTAGATTTAAACTTTCAATGACTTACTAAGGGCTATGCAGTGAAAAAGCTGGCAGATCTACAACTCTGGATTTCTCAGTCCAAAACAACAATCTTTAAGACTTGTTATATTTTTTCTCTACAGAATAAATGATTTCTGAAAGTGTTTTTATAATAAAATTCTCTGAAATTGGAATATGCATTGGGGTTTCCATGATACAATTTGAAGCATAACACTACATTTTTGTTCCTGTCTTTGCACATTAGTTGCCTTTAAAAACATGTACAGGGAGCATATGTAGTTCAAGGTTGAGAGTGCCGGCTTCCCATGTTCAAGGTACTGGGTTCAAAAACAAAAAACAAAAAACAAAAACATACGTACATTTAAAACAGATCTAAGACATATTTGATGGCTTCCAATTACTATGTAGATTTCTAATAACATATTCTTGGAAATGTTAGAGATCATGTGTCATTAAATAAAGGATGACTCCACAGAAATGTAAACTAATTAAATGATGTTATTGGATTTAGAGAATAAATACCCAAATAGGAAAGAAAGAAAGATACAGTTAAATTTTCAAAATCATGGTCATTTCAATTGCCTGGAGCTCTCTCTCTTCTGTATGACTCTAATGAAGGCATTTTTCACCTCTTTGTTCCTCAGACTATAAATGAGGGGGTTCAGCATAGGGATCATCATAGTATAAAACACAGAAGCCACCTGATCTTTTCCCAAGGAATAAGAGTTCTTTGGTTTTAAATAAATAAACATCATAGTGCTGTAAAAGATTGTGACTGCCAGGAGGTGGGAGGCACAAGTAGATAAGGCTTTGTGCTTTCCTGAAGAGGAATTAAGTTTCAGGATAGTAAACAGAATGGACCCATAAGACACAGAGATTGTGGTAAGAGATACTGCTACATTGAAACTAGCAAAAATGAATATACTGATTTCTGTGTCATGAGTGTCAGTGCAGGACAGGGCTAAAATTGGTGTTAAGTCACAGAAAAAATGAGATACTACATTGGAGTTGCAGAAATGCAAACCGTTCATGTAAAGAATAATAACTAATGATTCAGTAAAACCAATCATGTAGGATCCAGTGATGAGGGCACTACAGAGTCTCACGGACATAACAACAGGGTATTGAAGAGGATTGCAAATGGCCACAAAGCGGTCAAAGGCCATTGAAGAGAGAAAGAAAAATTCAGTGACACCAAAGAAGACAAAAAAATACATCTGGGCGAAGCAGCTCATGAATGAAATAGACTTTTTGGAAGTCAGTAAGTTCTCTAAGGTTTTAGGTGTGATGACTGTTGAGTAACAGAGGTCAAGGAATGACAGGTGACTGAGGAAAAAATACATGGGGGTGTGAAGTTGGGGATCCAAGTGAATTATCAGTATCATCCCTGCATTCCCCAGCACAGTAATCAGGTATATCAGGAGAAAAAACATAAACAGGATCCACTGGATCTCTTCAGAGTCTGTCAATCCCATCAGGATGAAGTCAGGCACATTTGTATTATTCTTACTTCCCATAGAGTTCAAGTGTTGTAAACTGTTCAGAAATCAATGTGATATTTAGCATGAATGACTTCATAAAAGTTTTTGTTTATAGAAATGATCCGGCCTTTTTCTAAAATATAAATTATGTTAGTAATTCTAGAAATTCATAATAAAAATAGTTTGCCAAATATGAATGAAAAAAATCTTAGTTTGACTGCCAAATCTAAATTTGGTATAAATCAACATTTATATTTTGTATGGTGGAAATTTATACCTGTTACGTAATGGAATGAATAAACATTGTTATAAATAGTTCCCTTCTTTAACACATTTTTCCAGATTAAAACATTATGCCATAGTTTTTACTAGTGTATGCATTTTTCAGATGAGAAAAAGGGCACAGGAAGTTAAGTAACTTATCCAGAATCACAGCCATTAAATATTGTTGATTCTGTGATTCCACTGAAATCAACTGAGTCCAGAGGTCATGCTCATAATATAGTATTACTATTAATATTTAATATCAGCAAAACAAAAGAGCTAGTTATATAATATATAACAATAGTTTTAGTGCATCATTTACTGTTCTTTTGTATCTAATGTTATATAATACAAATGACAGGGCAGAAATTAAAATCTTAGGTGTATTTATATAATAGACCACACATTACTATTCATTTCTCAAAGAGAGATTATATAATCAAAATTCTTCCAAAATTATATTTTCAATAAATGTTCATGGCTTAATGACTCTGATTCCATCAGTTCTATATTTCCATTTCTACAAATGCTGGCATTACTTAGGTAAGGCCTACAGATATGTTCATGTGCATGCTTACTTTTCTAATAATATTCCCATTTTATGAGATAAACTGAAAGCACTAACTTTGGAATTAGTACTTACCATGAATCAAAGTGGATGAAAAACTGCTTCCAGGATTATATGTCTAGAAATTTGTCAACGTCAACTTTTTCTCCCAAATAAAATGTGTAAACCATATCAGAAACCTGAAATTTCTGATATATAAAATTTGTTTCCTTTGAGATAATTTATGTTAAATATTTTGTACATGTATTTTTATTTTATTTTTTTTTTTTTAGGTAAAATAAATAATGTAACAATTTTGTTCAGGTCCTGGTCAAATAGACATTTCACCTGGAAAGTATATCCTACAATTATACCAGGGAGCTACTTTGAATAGAATCAGAGAAGAGTATCCCTTGCCTTTTACTTTGATGATGCCAGGGAACCTCTTATATTAAGATTGCTGAAAATGAAATATTTGGTCATCTCTGGGACCAATTTCCAATGAAGACTTCTTGGCAGGATGCCAAAGATAAAGGTTCAAGGACATATCTATCCACATAAGGTTAGTAACAGAAGGTTGCTTTCCCCTTAGAGTCATTTAATGATGAGACACATTTTTTGGTATTATTTGTGATGCTCTATTTTATGACTGGGTAAAAGAATAGGTATTCCTAAAGCAATATTTAATTGATTGGTGGCTGAAAGGGGAGATCATTAACTACAAAGGATGGAATACCACATTTTTCCCAATGATACTTTTTTTGTATTTAAAAGTGTGACACTATCATAGCATTAAACATTGTTCATTATGCAAATATTATTATACAGCCAAATTCAAAGCAGAAAAGGAAAATCATTCATAAGTTTTTTTATTCTATAATGTATTTTCTTCTAAATATTTTCCTTTGTGCATATAAAGCTTATTTATATGTATATTTATATGTTTGTATAATTTTATCACACTAAATTTTCAGTAAAACCCTTATTTTATTATTAAATGTTTATAATACACCTTGACCTCTGTTAGAATAGAATTTTGTAAAACCCACAATTTCATGTATTTCACTTTGGAGCAGTATAACTAACTTCTTGGAATGAGTGTGCATCAGGTGATTAATGGGTGTTTTTGAGGAAATCATATTGTTTTCTCTCCAGTCAGGTTTGGAAATGTCAACTAATACATTGACACATTAGATGTAAAGTATTTAGCCACAGCAATATTTGTGTAATTTGTTTTATTATTTTATTTCAATGGCTTTTATTATATTAAAAGAAACATGATAGTAGAATGTAAAATCAGTGCTGAGATGAGTAAAGTTTTTATAATTATATTAATGACCAAAAGCGCACATCATATAGCTTCATATATATACAACCATGTGAAATATATTAATGTGAATCGTTTATCAATTAATGATAATGAATCTTCTCACATATATTTAGAAGAAAATCATACAAGAAATACTGTTTTTACTGCAGAATTTCAGAATAGAACTTGATGGTATAAATCAAGGAATTGCAAATAATATATTATATATTTGATAAAATTTTGAATGTACAATTCTTCAATTCATTAAAAATTCGATGATACTGAGATAATATATTAGGGGATTAAAATGCCAGCATCAATTTATTTCACAGTAGTTTACACTGAGGTTTAAGATGTTCTATGTAATTTCCACAAGAGGGTCTGCTTACTGCTTGCAAAATCACCATGAGGGAGTTTTCCTTCTTAACACTGAAATAAAGTTGTTGTTTATTTAATAGGTTTTAACTGTACTACAATGCAAGTAACAGTCAAAGAAAGGAAAATTCACAAAATTTTTATGAGTAAATTTTTGGTTAATCTTTATTGTTAGGATTCCAGTAAACATCTTTAATAGTTAAAAAAAAAAATACCAGAAGATTAGGAGTAAGAAACAGAAAGGAAACATGACTTATTTGCCCTGCATTTCAACAAAATAAAAACTTTATCTCTGACAATTATTGAATAACATTTTTTTATAATTCTATTCCTCCTTTTAATTCTCTCAATCTTTACATGTTTTGAATCTCTGTTTAGGAATATTATACTTTCTGAAAAACTGGATCTTGTTTTTTGTACTATCCTCCATAACTCTGGAACACAGAGGTGTACTTTAATAGCATTACATTGCACAGATTTATTTATATGCTTATATTTACAGATATACATTTTTATAACCTTTAAATATTCATCTATTTCTTAATTTTTTTCTTTATTGGGGAAGTCGTGGGTTTACAGAAGAATTACACCTAAAATAAAGGATTACTATATACAATCATCTATCACAAAACCTGCATTAGTGTGAAACATTTGTTACATTTGATGACAATACATTTTATATTATATTTTGTAACTATATTATTAACTAAAGTTCATGATTTAATCTTAGGGTTCACTGTGTAGTGTAGTTTCACAGATATTTTTTAAAAATATTCTTCTGTTACCATATATACAATCTAGCATTTCCCATTATAATTACACATTTAGATACATATTTCATTGCTGTTAATTGAGTTCACAATATTAGGCATCCATCAGCAAAACATTTCTATCATTCCAAATAGGAACTCTATATATTTTCAGTCTTAACTTCCCATCTTCTATCCTCCTCTCTGTAACCTATGTTCTAGAATCTTTCTCTATGAATGTGCTTATTTTAATTATTTTAAATCAGTGAGATCATACAATATTTGTTCTTTTGTTTCTGACTTATTTCAGTCAACATGATGTCTTCAAGGTTCATACATGTTGCCTCATATATCAAGACTTCATTCCTCTTCACAATTTAATAACATTTCATTGTACTGTAATTATATACCACAATTTATTCATCCACTCATTGATTGATGGACACTGCTCTTGTTTCCATCTTTGGACTGTGAATATTGATGGTATGAACATCGGTGTGCAAATATCTGTTTGAATCCCTGCTTTCAATTCTTTTTAGTAAACCTATTATTTGTATTGCTTAGAAATATGGTAGTTCTAAAATTTTTAAAAACTTAGTTGACAACATTTTGCATCAACTGAAAAAAAAAAGCATGACTTTTCAAATCTCTGAATGCCTTGGTTCTCAGTATTATCATTCTTTATTAAATTTATTTCTTATTAAAATATGTAGTTTTTAAGACATTTTTTCTGACAGTATTATGTAATTTTTTTTAGAGTGGGTAGAAAGGTGTGTCGCTTGTATGTTACCACACAGCTGACATTTATTTTTGTCTATTCTTTATCATCTTAGTAGTAGTTTCATGCCATGTATGTACCATAACCAACCTATTGCCTATGAGAAACATGTAAGATACTGTATTTACAGCCATTGTTACAAGTTTATTATGTGTTTTTCTATCTTGTTTTATATGTATGTTATATAGCATTCAAAAATATTTTTTTTCTTGATTGAGAAAAAGATACAAAATGCAAAATCCACAATTTTGATAACTGAAAATTGCCAATTGTTTTGCAGTACTTTTTATATTGGGTGTCTTGTCTTTCTTGGGCTTTTAATTAGCTAATGAATGAATACATTAGACACGACTGAGTTTTATTTGGGATTTTACATAGCTTTCATTTTAATTCTTTGGTTCTTTGCTGTTTCTATTAACCCACAACATTATTTTAATAAATGTTATAATACCAACCTACAAAAAAAAAAAAAAAAAAAAAAAAAAAAGGAAGAAA